>PVJO010028604.1:0-17910 GCA_004026905.1 Hystrix cristata
CCCCCCATAAATAAATAAATAATTTAAAAAATAAAACTAATGGGACTGTATCAGAAGTCAGATTTTGACATCTAATTTTTTAATCTTTTTAAAAATTTTATTTTAGTGGTACATTGTTAGATATACAAATGGTAACATTCATCATAGGGAATTTGTACCTTTGACATCTGATTTTCAAGGGAAGAGGGTGTGCTTTTTGTTTTGTTTTCTGGTGCTGGGCACTCTAACCGCTGAGCTAAATCCCCAGCTCCAACATGTGCCTTTTGAACCAGTGAAACATTGACATTCCCTTTGAGGAGCCCACTTCTAAACTGTTGCATTAATGAGCAGTGTTGCTGATGGACTACTACTTTTTGGGGTATAATTGGTTTTCTTTTTTCTTTTCCTTTTAATTGGGACATTGCTTTTTGGTTTTGGTTTTTTGGGACAGGATCTTGCCATGTGATCTTGCTGTGGCATCCAGGTGGCCTTAACTCCTGGGCGATTCTCCCCTCAGCCTCCCAAGTGCAGGGATTACAGGGATGCGCCACCACACCCAGCTAATTGTGACGTTGGATCTTGTGTAGGATCCTTATCCTTATTCTTGTTTTTTGGGGGTGTTTTTGTTTGTTTTTAATGAGTATATATTTGCATTACATAATACTCTTGTTATGTGGTATTGGTACATATACATATTGTAACTTGATCCTTTTCTCACAAATATGTTCACATTAAATCGGCTCCTGCTATAAAAACTGCATAATGCAGAACCTCGGTCATTCTCCACCCAAGGAAGCCCTGCAGCTAGCCCTTGAAGCTTGTGCCGTGTGCCCACCCTTCTCCACAGATGCCTCACTATCTAAATGGAGAGAGGAGCAAAATCCACTACAGCCTGATAAGAACCCATTTAAAAGAGGACATTTAGGGAGTAACTGTTCCAAGGTTTTTACCTCACCATTATGATAGCACAGTTTTTGAAGATGATTTTAAAACTCAGTAAAGTGTCTCTCCCTCCCTCCCTCCCTCTTATTCTCCCCACGCAGCCGGGAGACTTAGACAAAATGAAAACATGGTAAGATAGCAAGTGCAGCTTGAAGCAAAGCTTTAATTGGCTGTATCAGAACACTGTCCAACAGCATAGATGGAAGCTGAAATGGTGTGCTGTACAGAACTGCGAGGTAACTCAGAAACTGGCCGGCATGCGTAAGAGAGTTGGAATAAATTTAGAATGAAATCTTCCTGAATTAATACATTTAGCTGGGCGTGGTTGTGTGGCCTATAATCCCAACCCTAGCGAGGCTGAGGCAGGACGATCACTGCAAGTTTGAGGCCAGCTTGGGCTACATGGCGAAACCCTGCTTTAACCCCTCCCCCAAATTAATACATTTAATAAATGTGTTAATATTTTAAAATTAGTATATTTTGGATATAGATTAGCTGAATTAACAGATATAAATAGGCAAGTGACTTTCATCTACTTCTCTAAAAGTGTGTGTTTAAATCCAAGAAAGCCGTTTCTGCAGTCTCTTTAGGGAAATGAGGGATTGATAAGCTTACATTTAAGGAATATTGGATAAAATAACTACACTCTGGAATAGATTTTATTTTTAATTATTTATTTATTTTTTTGGTGGCAGGGATGGAACTTGGGGCCTATCCCTAGCCCCAAGATTTTATTTTTAAGTATACCTTTCTTGTATTACTTATTGTAAACTAAATTTGGTTATCAGAATTTACAAGTTTATAAACCCAGTGTGCTATGGAAAGTTGTCTGTTAGGTTTTCACAGGGAGGAAGCAAAGGTCTTAGTGAGGTTTCTCTGTCTGAACCGTTGTCACCTAGGGCAGAAGTTACACCAGCGGGCATCTCGAGACTCAGTGTGAGACGCCTGGTACGTTCTCAGGGAAGTACTGTAGCTGGAAGGGCTGAGAGGCTCGGCGCTGGCGTCGTCACTTTCCCTTCTGTGTGACCCAGAGGAACTTCCTCAGCTGTCACAGGAGGGTGGCAGCAGATTAACTCTAAGCACTAAAACCCTGTAACTTTTCCCTACTAGATTCCGCCTCCTGTGGAGAGGTAACAAGTACCTTTAAAAGATTTTTAAAGCCCAATTTCATTTTTGGGTTTTTTTTTTTTTTTTTTTTTTGGTGCTGGGGATTGAACTCAGGGCCTTCACTGAGCTAAATCCCCAACCCTAAAGCCCATTTTAAAATAATCCGAATTACCATTTATGTTTCTCTCGAAGCAATAATGTTTTTCGTTTTCTTTAAAGGACCTGTTTGAGCCACAGACTGCTTTGTTGAGATACGTATTGGAGCAGCCCTATTCCAGGGATATGGTCTGCAATATGCTAGGTTTAAATAAGCAGGTACTGTATGCTGGACGCCTAGTACAATCTGCACAGAATCTGCACTATTCTTTTCTCTTTTCTTTGCTATAGCTGACTGAGCAAAACAGTTAAGAACTCTTTGGTGACTTTTTTGAAGTATATAGTTTATCAAACAATGTATTGTTTCTATCATTTACATATTGCTTTAAGAATGTTTAAATTAAAAAAGTGGTATTTTTAAAGTTGGTTTATTTTGCATTGCTTTTTTTTCTATAAGGCCAGTTTCAAGTATACCTTTTGCCAGAGAAACCTGCACATGACTTAACCATAATTTTTGCCTTTTGTTTTTTTTTTATTGTTTGGGGTGTCTATTTTTATAACCCTGGTATTTTCAGCGTGGCCGCCTTGCTGATTTTTTTTTTTTTCTTTTTTTGGTGCGTGTTTGTTTTTGGTGGTTTAACATGTGGGAGGGTTTGTGCTGACTCTGGGTTCCTTGAGGCTGGCCTCATAGTCACTGTTTTGTCTTTTCTTTTTTTCTTCCTTTATTTTTGTTCTGTCCTGTCTTGTCCTGCCCATCCTCCAATGCTCTAGACCTTGAACATTGCTCAGGTACGTTCACAACCTTACTGTTGTATTGTGACTAACGATACGCTGGCCGCTTTGTAGCCGCTGATTCCATTTAGAGAATACGTGTATGGTCGGGGCTTGAAATTGGCAGGACCATGCTGAGACCAAGGCCACTAAAACAGATTTCTTCTTGGGATATGAGAGTTATTTTTGGTGGATGGTTTTTGTTTTTGTTTTTTTGGTGTTTGTTTTTTTATATTCTTTTTTTTTCTTTTTTCTTTTTCTTTTTCTTTTTTTTTTGAGAAGGAGACAACACCTGGCACTCGATTACACCTGTCACTTTTTGATGGGTTCTTTTTCCTTCCCACTTCATGTTACTGTTTTCCTACTTTAGGGCTAACGTTAGCCTGATGGAATTTTCAAGACGGAAAGATTTGGGGTAGCCTTTATCTTTCCAGACTGTTAAAACAAATAAAACCACAACAAAAATGCTTATGTTGCTTTGCCTTAAAACAAAAACAAAACAAAAAAGAAAAAAAAGCACTTGCATAGATATGCCACTTGTAACGGTCAGAGTGGTAAACTTCACTCAGGGAAGGCTTTTTGGACACGGGGATTGACTGAGGAGTGTCACACCCGTAGGCGACCCCGCACCTCTTGGAGCGTGCCCATCTTTGCCAGTCTTGCCAGATGTGTCCTCGTCCTGGCGCGGGCGCCTCAGCCACAGCCCCCTGTCGGGGGGAGACACCACGGCCACACCTTGTCGTCAGACTCTTTTGCAGTCCCAAGTTGCTTTCAGGACTTTTCACCTTTGAGATTTTAAGCAAAATAGTGGTTCCAATTCTTTTTGTTAATTTTTGAACCCAACATATTAAAATAGACCAGCTTTTGATTTTAAAAAGACGTTCTTGTCTAGGTTCTAGAAAATAGCGTTCCTGTTTGCAATACTATAGTGAAGGTTGTGCCAGCGCTTCCATTTATAAAGCCCTATTTTTAAGGACATATAGCTTGGCCATAAAACTTGCTCAGTGTTGAAACTTTGCATGCCAAACCTCACCCCAGTAGCAGTATCTCTTATTATTTTAAGTATTTTCTTCTGAAAAATTGACCAAGTTTCCTTGTTTGGACAAGCCTTCGTACTTGTGACCCTGAAACTGCTTCAGCACTAGAGTTCCTGACAGTTACCCCTCTAACCTACCAGTTTAACATCTTAAACACCAAGTCAGTAATTCCAATCAGCTTTCTCTTGAGTTAGAGGTAAGTATTCAGCTGACTTTGGAAGAATGCTTCCTGCGATGTTTTAACAGGAATTTTTCTTACGAACCTTAAGTCATACTTGACGCACTTGCTTTTTAGTTTGGTAGAGAAATGTACCCGCGGACATTTGAGCTGTGTCTTCCCCCAGATATCTTTAGCTGTCCACAGCTTTTTTTTATTCTGGGGGGCAGCTCTTCTCAAAATGGAAATTGACAAAAAGATTTCCAAAAAGGGTATTTCTGATCTGATCATTTCAATAACAAGTTTCAACCTCAAAAAAGTTTATGACTAAGACATAAATCCATAAAAAATAAAGTTTATAATGGAAATGCTGACAGAACATTAGTATCGGTTCCACTGTAGTGTAACATTGTCAAAAATTCACTCTTCATCAGTAATTGTTTTCATAGGAAACGGTAGTGAGGGGACGCATATATTGAAGATAATATGCTAAATTGACTTGATATATTATTTTTACCTACTGGAAAGTAGATTTTAAAAATGAGAACATATAAAAAGCATATGATTAAAAACAACCAAATCATCTTATCACGATAACTTCCGTCATTACAGAACTATATCTTGTGCTGTACTTTCTTGTCCTTTCTCTAGCAATGCAATAATTTACTCAAAGCTTGAAACTTTTTAAGCTCTGTCATACTGCATTTTCCAGTAGGAATTGGGCTGTATTTTATTCTTAAATTGGTGACATTCAGGTTGTAAATAGCCCAGCTCTATGACTAGCAAGGTGGAGACTTCAACTCAAAGTGGAAAAATTTTTTATGTGTTTACATGTAAGAGTTTGTATCATCTTCTGCTGAATAAAAACATTTGCTTAAAACAAATCAGATACACTCCTCCAGTTCTTAGGTGGTATGCATGAACTCTGGCTACCATGAGACCGCTTACTCCAAACTAGTCGCTCAGTTTCTCTTTGAAATAATTGTGAAAAAGCTGGGTGTGGTGGCGCATGCCTGTGATCCCAGCACTCGGGAGGCTGAGGCAGGAGGATCGCCATGAGTTTAAGCCCAGCCTGGGCTACGTAGCAAGACATTGTCTCCAAAAAAAAAAAAAAAAGATAGTAAACATTATCCTTTGCCACATGAAGTAGTGGTGGGAAGGAATTGGGGGTTCGAGTAAAGGTTAGTATTTATGTTTCTGTTAGTGCCTTGTGCATGATTTTTAGCTTTTACCTAAACTGAAAATTCAAAACCATGTTCACTATAATTTTGGGTATTATGTAGAAATAGAATTGTTACAATACTGAGTTTGGGTATTCTTATTATTCAAACAGGCTTTGTGTAAATATAGATAGGTAGGTAGATATGATAAGAAAAAAAAATTCAATTGCATGTCAGTATTTTGAAACCTTAATTTGACCAAAGCCTTCAAAAAACAGGAAGTACAAAGCCCAAGGTCCAGCGTTGCTGACGTGGGGGATTATTTTAGACTAGCGACTGAGAATTGACTTTTATTCATAGATCATTAAACTGCTTTGCAAGTGTTAATTTATTCTACTTTGTGAAACCATCTGCAATGTGGTAAAGAGTCTTACTTTTAATGTCCCTATTTTTAATAATTGCAGATTAAAGGAAAGTTAAAATAGAACTTCAGATCATTCTGTAGTTTAGACTTTCTTGATACTACCAAAACTGACAGATAAACAAAGCAACATGTTTAAGGCAGTCTTTAAAGTTGGCTTGAGCTATATCCTTGGTTTTATCCAAAACCCCCTGGGAAATTTGTAGTTAATCCTGACAGATGTCCGGCTACCGTCACACAGCAGGGCTGTCCCAGGAAGGTTGGGGATAATCTGGAGTCATGGCTGGCGTATCCTGAAAAATCCGCTTTAACTGTTAGCTTCCCAGGTGTTTTTACTTTGTCAGAAGTTTAGTATTTTTTGCTTTCCTCTCTCAATTGTTAACTGACCATCACAATACATCTAAATAGCAGATAGGTAAGAATCTAGTTTTTTTTTTTTTTAAAGTAGCTAATACTAAAAAGGGAAATGTCAAAGTGACTGAGGTGCAGAATACCAATTTTATTTAGTTTGCTCTTTTTTTCCCGAAGTAAACTGACGGATGACCACCTAGGATGGAGAAATAGATTACAAATCAGTTCGTTTCCAAACTAGAAGCAAATTCTCATCATTCATGAAAAATTCCTACTGGAAATCCTGGCTTTACTTCTTTTCACAAATTTTTCTGACTCCTGTATACTTTGAATGATCTCACTCTAAATTTGTGTTGTCTGACACATTTCTTAGGTTGTTGGTGGTTGGCAGAACTAGTGAATTTCAAGCCCTGTACACAGTAGTTTTGCATGCTGACTTCAGAACTAGTCTGTAGTGTTGTCTGTCGCACTCCGCTCCGCTGCGCAGTGACAGTGAGACCGAGGACCAGGACCGTAGTCTCAGCCGGCGGTGTTACTATTGCTCTCCGTAAACCTGTAGTGTGGTTGAACTGTGATCATGGCATTGTGTTTTGGAAAGAATACGAAACAACCATTAATGCTTCCTGTTGGATAGATGTTTGTTTTATCTGCATGTTTGAAGAAAGTGCAGCTATACTGGAGCTTTACAATTTGGAGCTGGCGAAGAGCATGCAAAAGAGGGGATGCGATCCATTATGTTTTGTTTATTTCCAAATTTGTCCCCATTTTGCACTTTTTCTCTAAATTTAAAGAAATCATATCCCTTTTTCATGGCAAAAGATTGGTAATTACATCTAAAGTTCAGGGGAAAGCATCTGTATTAGTAATTGTATTCATTGAAAGGCTTCCAACTGCCTGCTACTAAGTCATATATTTTTAAAGGAAAAATAAATGGCTTTTAAAATATGACTTAACATATTCTTTTGATTAAAAAAGTATATATATATATATTCTTAAATTACTTAAGATCACAAACCTTTTTGCCTCTAGAAAGGGAAGTTGCATTTTCATTGTTAGTGTTTAAACTCAATTCTTTTTCTTGTTTTAGATTTTAAAATGGTCTAAATTTAAAATTAAAGCTGCATTATGTCTGTCTTCCAAGGGGAAAGAGCAGAGATTAACCTTGAGATGAATTTTTTTGTTAATTATAAAGGAAGTTTCGATTTTAATACCAGGATTATTACCACAAATTGAAAAACAGCTATTTAGGTTTATCTCTATAAACTTGTGGGTTGTTACTTTCCAATAAATAAATCCATATACAGTGTTATTTGTTCTTTCTTAATTCTCAGTTCCTGGAAACAGGGTTTTCATCTTTTGAGCTAAATTGCAAAATTAATATTGTTTGCCCATTTTGTTTGACTTCTTTTCCCCAAAGGACAAATAAAATTTTCTACTGTGTCGTGCCCTTTGTCAAATTGGAGCAGGGATGTCTGTTGCAGAAGTCAAAGCTTAATGGGAAATCTGTTTCATAGGAGACCTGAAAGTGATTTGCTCATGAAACTCCCTCTCTGTGGTAACGTGACAAGATGCAGCTTTAATAGACTAAATCTAACCCTAACTTCCCAAGTTCCACTTCATCCCATGCTGCCCAGCCTGTTGTTACATTGATGCCCCTTAGCTGGTGCTGTGCGGACGCGCCAGGAGGCTTGTGGAATACTGTGTTCAATCTCTGCCCACAGCACAAGCAGCGCTGTCCCGTGCTGGAGGACCAGCTGGTGGACCTGGTGGTGTACGCCATGGAGCGGTCTGAGACCGAGGAGAAGTTTGACGACGGGGGCACCAGCCAGCTCCTGTGGCAGCATCTCTCCAGTCAGCTCATTTTCTTTGTGCTTTTCCAGTTTGCCAGCTTTCCGCACATGGTCCTTTCTCTTCACCAGAAGGTAGGCCCCACATCTTGCAGCCAGAGCCCCTTACCTGGTGATCAGTGTGTCGTATGGGCACCACCTAGTGATTTCAGAAGTGGCAGGAGTTGGAGCCCTCGTTTCTGTGCTCTTCAGGGCTTTTCATGGTTTCTTATTTTTTTGCTTTCTTGTCTTTGGATTCAGTCATTCTATGTATTCACAGTTCAGGGATCAGGGATACAACGTGAAAAGGCCCCCTTAGTACCCTCAATGGGTGCCTCAGCAGAGGGGAAGGCGAACTAAACGGTTTGATTGTAATTTGGTAGCTGTCATGGCAGAACCTGCATCAGTGTGGGAGGGAGTGATCCCTCAGGACATCGGGAGTGGCAGCATCAAGGAAGTCTTTACGCTGATGCTTGAAGGGTGTGAAAATTTGCCAAGAGGAAAAAAACAGCAAAGTATTTTCTAGCAATAAGATCGTCCTTGGAAAGGAATGGAGATACGTGAGAACTGGAAAGAAATAGAAAGGGGGAATTGGTGGCCATATGAGGAAAGTAGGAAGGCGTGGAGAGAGGCGGAGCACTGTATTCAGGCTGTTTGTTTACCGAGTGCTTCTGTTTCCTTTGGGCAGCAGTGATGAAAGTGGCATCGTTCTGTACCGGTTGTAAACTCTGCTGATGGCCCACAGAGAAAGATGGCAGTGTTAGGGTGGACCCGGGAAACCCCAGAGACAGGGGCTTAGTAAGAGAGATCACTGCAGTGGCCGGCAAAGATGCTGCAGGCCTGACCAGGAGGGAGAGGAAGAGCCAGAGGTCAGATGCGGGGCCAGGTGACAGACAGGAACGGGGGAACAGGGTGGGTTTCCTGCCTCCATAGTCAGTGAGGATCTCGGAGGCAAGGACAGCGGCCTCAAGAGAGGGAGGGAAGCGCAAGAGGAAGTTTCTGGGAAGAGCCGGCTCTAGTGCCGAGGCTGTCGATACATTGAATGGGAACAAAATAGATGTTGGTATGTCTATGATAGATTACTGTATTTAGCAGAAAGTTGGAAGCTTTTTGTAAAAGCTGCTAAAATCTTTCAGTCATCACAGACCTGGCTCCACACTGGTTTCTGTTTAATCTCAGTAAACCAGGGAAAGTGTTTTATGATAACCAGTCCTTGAGAATTTTAAATGTACAAAACGATGCAGTTCTGGTATAACATTATTTGTTTAGATATTTTTAATAAGAATTACAAAATTATCCCATATTGATCTAGAGTCTTTGGGTTTTTTTTTTTTTTTTTTTGGTGCTGGGTATCGAACTCAGGGCCTTGTGCTTACAAGGCAAGCACTCTAACCACTGAGCTAAATCCCCAGCCCTATTTTGTTTTCTTGAGACAGGATCTCGTCTATGTAGTTCAGACTGGCCTTGAACTCACTATGTAGTCCAGCATGGGCTTGAACTCAGGGTGATCCTCCTGCCTCAGGCTCCTGAGTGCTGGAATTACAGGCATGTACCTCCATGCCCAGCTCAGTCTTGATTCTTATACACACATGATCAATTAAATTACATTCTAAAACACTGAATTTTTGATATGCATACTTGTTTTGAGGAGCAGAAGAGAAACGTGTGTATATAAAAACATTAAAATAATTTAGCACGCTTTATATAGTGTATCCTGAATTGAGAATAAGTAATTACTAAGCACCAAAGTTAATGCTGACTTTCTGAGAGCAGAAACAAGGCCTGTTAGTCAGCTTTTCATTGCTCTGACAGACTGCCTGAGGCAAACAAAAGGACAAAGATTTGTTTGGGCTCACTGTTGCAGACGTTTCTGGCCACAGTTGCTTGGACCTGTTACTTTGGGTCTGTATGAGGTGGCGTATGATAGTGGGCATTGTGTGGCAGCGGAAACCTGTGACTGTCAGGATGGCTGGGGCTGTGGGGACACAGCCCCAGTGACCTGACCTCCAGGAGGCCCACATCCTAAGGGCCCATCAGCTCCTAACAGTGCCATCCACTAGGGACCAAGACTTTATTTTTTTATTTATTTATTTATTTTTTTTTTTTGTGGTGCCGGGGATCGAACTCAGGCCCTTGTGCTTGCAAGGCAAGCACTCTAATCACTGAGCTAAATCCCCAGCCCGGGACCAAGACTTTAAATGTGGGCTTTTGGGCAAGAAGATTTAAGATCCAAACTGTAACACGAGAGTTTTTTTTAAAAACAACAAAGCCCTGTGACTGTCTGCATCCACCTCTTCAAGCAGCTGTGTGTACATTCGCACTTCACCATCTCTTGCAGTTGGCGGGGCGAGGACTGATTAAAGGCAGAGACCATCTGATGTGGGTTCTCCTGCAGTTCATCTCTGGAAGTATTCAGAAAAACGCCCTTGCTGATTTTCTCCCTGTCATGAAGCTCTTTGATCTCCTGTACCCGGAGAAAGAGGTCAGTTTTACTGATAGTTAACAGTGGGACAAGTGAATTATGCCTAATCTATGTTTAAGGGTTTTAGTGTGATTTTGAAAAAAAAATGCACTGGATTTGGGTGAGATTTTTTTCCCAGTATTGTGATTAACCCCAGCGTTGACTGGCCATTCAGTCCTTTTTAGTAGTTTACTTATAAAGAGATTGGACTAGGTTATTTCTACAATTTATCCAAAATGACAGTTGAGTATCTAGTGTAACAAGTTGTTCTCTACATTCTAAATAGGTCTACAGTCTTTGAGAGGACTAATACTGTTTTAATCTATGCAAATTACTGTGTAGCCAAAACAAGTGTCTGCTAATATCTGTTTTCTATTTGTCCAGTAGTTAGCCTCCCTCTCAGCATTCTGTTATAGAAAATGTTTGAGGAAGATGCGGTGTGTTTTGATGGTTGCCACTTTTTGGAACCATTTCTAATGGAAAATTTAAACACACATGAAAAAGAGAGTGACTAGAACACTAAACCTCCACTTAGCCATCACCTAGAAATATTCTTGTTCCATTTTCTTCTTTACCTTTTTTGTTAATTATAGACAATTTTACAGCAAATTCTGGACATCCATATCCTTTCACCCATTAATATTCACTATGTTTAATGATAGTCATTTAGACTGCACATTTGTTAGATTTTATTTTATTTTTTTTAATACTAGGGATTTAGCCCAGAGACTTCTTGCTGAGCTACATCCCCAACTTTTTTTTTTTTTGAGACAGAGTCTTGCTAAGGGGCTCAAACTTGCTCCCCATAGTGTTGGCATTATAGGCGTGGGCCACCGCATGAGCCCCGTTAGATTTCTGTTTGTTCTTGGGCAACAGGTAGACTTTATGGGGCAGGGGGAGAGATCATTGAATAGGTACAACATTGTAGCTAGGGAGGAAGAAGTCCAAGTGTGCTGCTGCACAGTAGGTTAACTGTAGACAGCAGTCAGCCATTGTATAGCTCAGAAAGCCAGAAGGAAGGATTTTGTATGTTTTTGCTATAAAGTGATCGAGGTTTGAAGAGATAGGTGTGTTTAACCTGATCGCATGATGTATACATGTATCAGAATATTACATGGGACCCTCTTAGTATGTGCAATTGTTGTGTTTTATGTATCAATTAAAAGTAAATTTCATTTTTAAAAGGTATTGTAGAAATTATATTTTTAGTATATATGGTATAAAAAATAAGGTGAATTTTAAATTATTGCCGTAAAAGACATAATGCCATTAATTCTCCTCGAAATACTCCCCCTTGCTTTGAACAAACAAGCATATACCACCTGTCATTCTGCCACTTTTTTTTTTGCTTTTTGGAGACAGCGTCTCACTATGTATCCCAGGATGGCCTCAAACTTGCAGTGATCCTCCTGCCTCAGCCTCCCAAGTGCTTGGGATTACAGGTGTGCACCACCACACCTGGTCGAGAATGTTTTTATTTGACAGAAATTGCCATAAGTATTTGCTCAGCAAGGAGCAATTAAAAAAAATAGGGTGGATGTTTTAGTTTTTAAATTTTATTACAGTGAAAGACACCTTGCCATTAATACCATTAATTCTCCCCTGGTTCAAACACTATCCTAACATTCTTGGCAATGTGTCTTTCACTGTAACTATTATTGTTATTATTATTTTTTATTTTAATGGTACATTTTAGATACACTTAGTAATAACATTTATCATAGGGGATACATCTTGCTGCTGCTTTTTTTCCCGTTCCCCTCCCCTCCCCCCCATTTTTTCTTTTAAATTTTTAAATTCAGCATAATTTTTGATCACCTCTTGTATCACATTTAATAAGGTTCCATAATGATGTGTTTAATTTAAAAAAAAAATGCTGCACGATTTTTGTTTGTAAATGCTCTGTGTTGGTAGGAGAAGCCTGATGAATCTCTGTTCCTTTGCTGGCAAGTCAAAGCAGGCCAAATAAGAGGTCTTGTGATTGTTTGAAAATTTTATAACTGTTAAAGCTTCTGATTTGTATTACTGAACAAAGAACCATTGGGGGTAAATTAAAATAGAATATTTAAAAATAATATACCAGAAAAGCATTAGTAAAATATATGTAATAAAAAATTTAATGCTTTTTTACAGCATGATAATTATTATTTTTTAGTACATCCCAGTTCCTGATATTAACAAACCCCAGTCAACGCATGCCTTTGCCATGACTTGTATTTGGATTCATCTCAACAGAAAAGCCCAAAATGACAACTCCAAGCTACAGATTCCAATCCCTCATTCGTTGAAGCTTCACCACGAGTAAGCTGCCTGTTGCTGAATGGTTACTGTTCGTGTTTGACAGAGCAGACTGTAGACGCGTAGTGGTCTGAGTGTTGGTGAGAAGCGTGGAAAGCTCCCCACCCTGGAGGGGAGGATGGTGTTTAGTGTGTTAGTCAGAGCCATGAATTGACTAGAAGCTGCATCAGGAGACAACTAGCAGATTCTCATGCTCATGCGTATAGTTGGGGTTTTTATTTAAAAATTTGTCTTTGTTTTTACGTGTTGCATTTTAAAATTACTAATTATGAAATTTTTCAAGTGTTTAGGGATTTGAGCTTGGTGACAAAAACATCTTTCCCTCTCTGGGCCACTGAGATTCGCTGAGCCGATCGGGCCAGCGTGCCAGTCCATGTCTGCCTAAGCAGCAAGCATGCTGGGAGATGCCCTTCCCGGGTAGCACCCAGCTGTGGGCTGCGGTCCGAGGTGCTGGGACAGCCACGCTTCCCTCCCAGCGCTCCTGCTGGCTCCCCAGACCAGACTGGCGGGTGGGTGGCACGTAATCATCCTTTCTTTCGGGGAGGCGTCCATAATGAAGGCGTATGTTGTGTTTAAGTAGGTAGGGAGCGAACAGAAGCTGGTTCATGGATTTGCATTATTTGTTCATTCTCTGAAACTTGACTAATACAGTGCTTGTGTGTGGTGTATACTTAGCAAAATATCTATTCATTTTTAACTTTAAAATTTAGGTTTCTTCTGAAATATTACCCAGCTTTTATGTGTGTTGCACCATATACTTCATACAAAACCTGTTATAGGACTAAAAATAAGGTAGTATTAGTAAACAGTTACCTCAAGTTGAGCTTTTGAAAAGTGGAAGTTAACTTTGTGGAAATTACATTCTTTCTACTTAATGAATGTGAATTTTTAGGTTCCTCCAACAGAGTCTGCGAAATAAAAGCTTGCAAATGAATGACTATAAGATTGCCCTGTTGTGTAATGCGTACTCTACAAATTCAGAATGTTTTACGCTCCCTATGGGCGCTCTGGTGGAAACTATTTATGGAAATGGAATTATGCGGATACCTCTCCCTGGCACGAGCTGCTTGGCTTCAGGATCTATAACTCCCTTACCAATGAACCTTCTGGATTCCCTGACGGTTCACGCCAAAATGAGGTGTGTCCTTTTTCTTTGGCTCCTTGTCTGGGAATTGCTTTCAGCATAGTATAAATTTGGTTTCATGATGGAGTAAGTTTTATGGTCAGATATATTTAAAAATAATTAAGTTTATTTTGTTACAAAAATGAATGCTGGGGGTTAGGGATTTATCTCAGGCGTAAAACGCTTGCTTAGCACGCGTAAGGCCCTGAGTTCGATCCCCAGCACCGCCCCCGCAAAAAAGAATGCTGTTAATTTTAGGAATTCCAAAATACGCAAATAAAGAAAATAATTGCCCTAAATTTCCGTGAGAAACACATATTATGAAATTATTTTGTACATATTGTTAGTCTTTTTTAATATGGCTAAATACATGAATCTATGTTTTGTTGACAAAAATGGGTTATTTCATGATCGTGTTTTTCCTATAATAATTGAACATCCTCTCAGTTTTTGTTTTTTTTTTTTTTTTTTTTTTGGTGCTGGGGATCGAACTCAGGGCTTTGTGCTTGCTAGGCAAGCACTCCAACCACTGAGCTAAATCCCCAGGCCCTTCTCAGTTATTTTTAAAAAAATATTTTAAAAATTGCTGCAGGCTTTTTAATACAGCTTATCTCTAGTGACTTAAAGTTCCACAGTGTTAAACATGGAGGTTTTTCAGTGTCTTCATATTATAAAGATGACAGTGAAGACTGTCTTTATGGCAGCCTTTGCACCACCCGTAATTTCATTTTCTTTTAAATATTTTTTACTGATTGTATATTTCTTAAATCATTTTCTGGAAGTAGAATTGCTGACTCCAGGAAGATGAAATTTTTAAGACTTTTGCTGTATTGATTACACACGGGGATACTTCTCGAGTTGTTGTCATATTCTCTGAAAGAGAGGGGCTCCTGTTAGATGCGATTCTAGACTCTGCAGCGCCCATCGGAGCTGCCCGAGAGTGCGAGTCGCGAGGCCCGGCACATGGTGACGGGAAGCCACTGTTTCCGCTCATGGTCAGGGTCTGCTACAGCGGGACAGAGGCCAGCTGGAGAGGGCGCTTCCATCTCGCGGTGCTGCCCTCCAGCTCTGTCCTGTGGTGTTAAGAATGCAGGTGAATGTAGCTTAGATCTTCAGATTACTTCAGATTTGTACTTCTAGTCTCGCAGCCATAGTGACAGATTTGAAGCAACACCATTTGTGTCACAGGAAACACGCCTGTCACCTCTGGGGGGAGCATCAGGCCTAGAAAAGCTGTCCTGCTGTTAATGGTAAACATTGTGGTAGAATTCTACGTGTGCTTCACTCCTGTGTGTGACACATGGGAGCAAAGGCCTGCTGAACCTTATCACTTGGGCATTTAGCAGTGATTTAGTAAATAATTCTCTGACAAAAGTGACTTAAATTCTCCAATGTGTTTAGTTACATATTTGAAAACCAGGCTGAAAGCTCTCATGGGTGCTCTTAGAAGTTGAGCCCAGAGTTTGTTTCCCACGAGCAGAGGGATTCTGATGTGTGTTGAAAGCACCTGTACCCTCGGCCTGAGAGTGCCGTGGAAACCAGAGTCTGGTTCCGGTCGTGCGCAGCGTCCTTATTGGTGGTCTCCAGCCACTTAAGCAGGTTAGACAAGTCAGGTGGATTTGAATCATTGCAGCCCTGTTTTACCCTGCGTTACCTGTAAGTAGATAACCTCTGTATTTGTGTAAAAAGCTCGAGTACTGTGTTTATCGTCTTCCTTTTGTTTCCTCAGCCTTATTCACAGCATTGCAACCAGGGTGATAAAACTTGCTCATGCAAAGTCCAGTGTGGCGTTGGCTCCGGCCCTGGTGGAAACTTATAGTCGTTTATTGGTCTATATGGAAATAGAGTCTTTGGGCATCAAAGGATTTATCAGTAAGACTTCTTTCTGGTGTTTATAACCATCAGTCCCTGCACTAAGCCAGCGGATGCATGATCAGTGCTAGGAATGCAGCAGTGAACAAGTCATTTCCATCCAGGGCTTCCCTGCTGGCTAGGGGCAGGCAGTAAGGCAGGCGTGAAACATGCACCGTGTTGGGTGATGCGTGCAACAGGAAAAGGGCAGAAGGGTGAGGTCAGGGGCGTGGTGAGAGAAGGGTGAAGGGCCAGTGTGGGGTGCAGTGATTGGGACAGATGTGGCCCTGTCCCGTGCAGATGGACCCAGGCCTCAGCAGCAGTGCTGTGCTCTCTGAGTGCTGAGCCTGGCTGGCAGCAGCAAGGGAGTTTTCTTACATGGCAGAAGATGTATTATAATGTCTATGAGTTTTTAGCAGCTCTCTGCAATAGATTTTTTTCCTAATGTAGAAATATTTTTCTGATACTGGTTTTTTGCCACAAGAGTGTAATTTTCGTTTTAACCACAGTAACTCTTCTCAGATGAGAGTTGAACACAACTTTGTTGGGAGGGAGGAGGGAAGGAAGGAGGATGTAATGAGATACTTTGTATTAAAAAGTAAAGGTAGGGCTAGGGATGTAGCTTAGTGGTAGAGCACCTGCCTAGCATGTGTGGAGCCCTGGCTCAGTCCCTCCAGCACCTTTTCATATCTTGCCTAATTTTCTCATTTTAGTTTTCCAAAACAACTTGAGACTCATTTGTCAGATTCCACAAAGGAAAAACGAACTTGGTGTTACGATTTACAGCTGTTAAGTGCCCCTAGGTAGTGCTGGCGAACCTGCGGCACACACCCTCAGCGGGCTGTTTGTTGTCGCTGAAAGCTCTTAACGGTTCACCATCACTGCCCTAGAGCCTCATAGGTGGGGCTTTTGGAAGGTGATTGGATTATGGGGCTTATAGCAGATTTGCTGTTAGCAGGTGGGCCTGGTTAGAAGAGTCTGGTCCCTGGGGTGTCACATGGGCGGCTTCCTTCCCTGCTAGTTCTCTCTGTCATGCTCTGCTTCCTGTCATCTGAGCTATGCGCAGCTCCACCACGCCAGCTGTCACGTTGCCCTCCCTGAGCCAGCCTACTGTGGGCTGAAACTGAGCCAAAATAAACCTCTCCTCCTTTAAGTGGTGGGTGTGGGGTATTTTGTCCCAGTGACGAAGAAGGTGACTGAGAGACTTGTTATTATAATTGGGATCTGGACTTTCCCCTACAATTAAAGTAGAAAACAAGGAAAATATAGGGAGTGAGTATGTGTGTGTGCGCGTGTGTGTTTTCAAATCTTCACATACGTTTTATTCTATGTGACTTTCTTCAAATGTCTTTCGATGTGTAGCTTTTAATAACTGGGGTCTTAAATTGCATGTTCTTCCAGGTCAGCTCTTGCCGACTGTTTTCAAGTCTCACGCCTGGGGCATCCTGCACACGCTGCTTGAGATGTTCAGCTACCGCATGCACCACATTCAGCCACATTACAGAGTGCAGCTCCTGAGTCACCTCCACACTCTGGCCGCCGTGGCGCAGACCAACCAGAACCAGCTCCATCTCTGGTGCGCTCCGTGAGGGCTGCCGCCTCGAGCCAGCCAACGCTGTGCTGGCTTTGGGACCTTGGGCCTTCACCTTTCCATTGTCCTAATCATTCGCTCTACAGCCTTGCCGCTTCTGAAATACTGTTTGCATTATGTGTTAGGAGTAGAGTCAGGTCCATTAATAGAAAGTGATTAAGGTAGTTGAGTACTTGGTAAAGATCTTTGCACTAAGAATTAGTCCTTCCGAGGCCTTTATTCTTATGTTCTGACTTAGCACATAGAATTTAGATTATAACTAACTTACCATTTTTATTTCCTTTAAGTGAAAATATATTTCAGATTTTAAAAAATATAATTTTTGAAATGCTATATATCCAGGTTAAAGTGTTTAATCCTGCTGGCTTCAAGCTGTCCTTTTTCATTTGTGTAAGAATGTCAGGTGGTTGTCAATATAAAATTTGTTACCTCAGCTATTTTTTTAAACAAATTAAGCAGTGCTCTTTTTCACACAAAAGTTTTAATGTTTTACGTTTTAACTCACCTAGAATTTGATTTAATTCCCTAACCCTGACCCTTCGTATGCACCCTCTTGGGTTTCTTGCTGTCTGCCGCCCTAGTGTGGAGAGCACCGCACTCAGGCTGATCACAGCACTGGGGAGCTCCGAGGTCCAGCCACAGTTCACGCGCTTCCTCAGCGACCCCAAAACCGTGCTGTCGGCCGAGTCTGAGGAGCTGAACCGAGCCCTGATCCTGACCTTGGCCCGGGCCACTCACG
>PVJO010028605.1:0-17902 GCA_004026905.1 Hystrix cristata
CTAATCTCATACACAGGGCTCTGCCTTTGTGATACACAGTATTCATTTTCCAAGGTCCTACAGCCAAATACCATCCAGTGAGCATTAGGTTTCAACATCTGAATTTAGGGGAAACACACACTCTATAGCAGAAAGTCTTTAAAATTACTTATGTCTTTGTTTTCTGAAATATTTTCTTGAATTTAATGCCCTGAACATAATTTAAATTTTTGTTGAAAACAGTATAGTACAGTGATTAAAAGCATGGACTTTGGAGCCAAAGTGATTGTTCAAGTGCTTTATGTATGTAGATGTTATTTTTTCTTGGTAGATGTTGTTTTTATTATCATTTATTCAAGTTTGAAATTCTGAAGATAATTTATTAGACAAACCTATAAATATTTTTACTGTACCCAAGGATTTCCTCTTGCTGAAGGGTCCCACAACACTATGTAGTTACAATTTCTATATGTAGTTCTTTTGTTTTCCTACTCTAGCCCCATCCTTGGCTGTCACTTCTCATTTCTTTTATATTAGCAGCATTTGCATAGCAGCAATTTTCTTCTCCTATAATGATGTATTTTTCATCTCCTGTAGTCTTAGACACTGACAACTGAACTTATTTCAATTGTATGTATTTTTAAAAATGAATTCCTAAATGAATGCTCTCTTCCTAGTAATGTTCTTGAGCTTTCTGCATGAAACTTAAAACAATTCTTTCGATTGTGAAGCAACCTATTTTGCTTGTAACTCTCTGCTGTCTTCAAACAAATTGTATTCAGTGTATAATTTTCCAGCATTACATTTTTTAGTGTACATATTACATGTACAGAAAATTAAATCAACTCCTAACACAATAAGCTCAACTTCTCAATTGAGGTTTCAGTGATGTATTTAACATGTATGATGTTTGCCTACTAGGCTCATACAAAAGATAGGATAAAGAAACATATAGAGCTCATGGATTTTAAAAGTTTAGGAAGTAGCCAGGCATGGGGTTACATACCTCTAATACCAGCATTTAGAAGGCTGAGAGAGGAAGATTGCTGAGAGTTCAAGGACAGACTGAACTAAGTAGTGAGACCCTATCTCAAAAAATAAAAAAGGATGGGAGCCAGAAAAGGGAAGGGGAGGGGAGGGACGGGGGAAAAGAAATGACAAGGGAAAGGAAGGGAGAGAGGAAGAAAGAAAGAAAGGGTTAGGAAACTTTCATTTATAGCAGTGGCTTTCAAAATTTTTTTTTGTTGTTTTTTGTTTTTTATTTTTTGGTGCCAGGGATCAAACCCAGGGCCTTGTGCTTGTTAGGCAAGCACTCTAACCACTGAGCTAGATCCCCAACCCTTCAAAGATTTTTTTACTGTAATCCATACTAAGATATATTTCACATTGCAGTCCAACACTCGCATGCAAAACAAAAATGTTCAGGAAGCAGTACTTACCCATTCTAGAGCAGTACCTACTTCGTGTTTTATTTTAATCCATTTTGTAACAGTTATTATGTACTCACTAATTTTATCTCCTCTGATTTAATGTTCAGCTAAAAGCATTGAACTAGAGGAAGTGATTAGACTTCTGTCTTTTTTTGTTTTTCAAGCCTTTAAGAATATCACTGTTTCTGCTGCATCTTTTTCAGAGCTTTATCTTTAATTGATTTTTGATGGGTTGAACAGTACATAATCTAAATTGTTTTAGGATTGGGGGGGTGTACCTAGAGTGATTCCAATTAATTGACATTCAAAGAAAAATGGAAAAACACTTTCTGTAAATCCAGTATCTAAAGAATTCTAGATTCATTTTCTTTACTGAAATTAGGAGAAAATGAATTAAAGAATAGTAAGTAGAACATGAATGGTCCCTTTACCTTTTTTCTTCAAATAAATTACATTTTTATTATATATTCAAGTTGACAGATGACTGAATTAAATAATTACTCATTTTATATATATAGAAATTATTTTTTTAAAAGATGCACAAATGTGAAAGCACTTTTCTAGGGCTACACTTAAAGATCTTTTCAGAAGTGTTTTTTCTGCTGTTTCCCCTAGAAATTCTGTCAGTTTTAAGTAGGTTTTCCTTATTATTACTTGGGGAACCATAATTGGAAAAGTGTTTTTACAGTTAATAATAGATTATTTTAACTAGAGTACAATGAATTGTGAATCTTTGGGCTGCAATAAATCTGTGTAATATGAATAGTTAAACACTTTTTCTGTTTCCTGAAACATATTTAGTACATTGTAACCTTTGCTATTATGAGATTGATGTTAATTGCTGAAGAACATTTTTCAAAGTTTATTTGGAGAATAAACTAAATATATGTAGAATATTTGGTAATTTGAGTAATTATTAAAGGCAGAGAAATTCCATTACGGCTCAGATCTTTTGCAATGTATGTCTCTGAGGGAACCAAAAATTGAATAGAATCAAAAATTTAATATTGTTTCATCGTGTTAAGCATTTCATTTAGGAATTTTTAATTTGGTTTTTTCTTTTGATACCAGAGACACACAAATTGATAAATATTAGAGGTCATTAGTTAAATTTTTCTATCTTCATTCATCCTGATAAAGGCTTATTTAAATAGTTTTGTCTTCTAAGCACAAAAAAAAAAGAGAAGGCAATATTTTGTGGTCTCAAAATTTTAAATTGGTCCCATGGAAAACTTTATATTCTTACAGTCTTATATTTATATTCTAAATATTTATATTCCATTTTTTATTTTCCTTTACTTAAATATCATAAAATTTGTTATTTCATTTATTGCAATGTTATTTTCCTGAAATTTCAGGATCCTAAGCTTACTTCTGCTTATTAGTTCAGTATCACTTATAAGCCTATCTAGTTGTATCATTTCTGTATTTTGACACATAGTTTATGTCTTTTAACTTTATGTTATCATCTAGGGAGATCTCGCGTAACTACTGCTTTCAACAAACATGATCGCATACAAATTGAGTTAGACCTAGAAAGCCTGGCTTTATATAGCTAATTATTAGATACAATCTATTCAGGTTTTTTGTGGTGTTAGCTTTTAAAGGTATTTAAAGATGTTTTTTTTGACACATCTAAAAAGTCGACTGTCAAAAAAAAATTTCTCTTGTCAAAAAACCTCCAGCCATTTGACTTTGATGTGTCTTAAGAGTGTTTCCGTATGTCAGAATATCTTAGGTTGGGAGATGGCAAGGAAATTCTTTGTCATAGTGTATTCTTCAATACCCTTGAAAATGTACTGGTAGTGTTTCAAAAATAACTGAAAACATGAAATTTTCTTAGTTTTTTGTCTGATGCTCCAGGCAAATACTGTTTTGGCTTGGATGTTTCATGAGCTGAATGTTTGATGTGCTTAAGGATGATATTAGCACAGAAGCAAGCATAAATGCCCAGTTGAAAAGAGTCTAGTTCATCATGACATTGGTTCTTGTGTGAAGCTTAAGCATCATATAATGCAAGTACATATTTGATTTTTAAAATACTGACAGATTTCACTGCTTTATTCTTTTGGACAATTACAACTTTTTTTTAACACTGACTTTTTTTTTTTTCCTGTTCCAAAGGATACTGGCATACATTTTAAGTTGAGTAATGTTCAGATTTTGCACTTTCAAAATATTAATTTGATTTTCAAAAGAAACTCAAGGGAATAAACTGTATAAAATATCCAAGACCCATCCTATGTATGTGAATTTTTGCCTTTGTTAACTGTAGAATATGTACAGCCAGCCTAGTGATTAGGCAGATGAAATAGCTACCTGTGAATTATAGGCAACCACTGCTTTCCACAGTTATCGTTCTTGTAAATCTTCCCTGTCCATTCATTGATTGTAGGAATTCAGTGGTTAGAGCATCAGTTTAATATGTTTTGGTCTCAAAATCCCTTTATACCCTTAAAAATTACTGAGGACCTTAAAGAGCTTTTGTTTATACAGAGTTATATTTATAGATAGTTATCATATTTAAAATTAAAACAGAAAAGTTTTGTTTAATCATTTTCAAATAGCAAAATGAACCTGCCATATTAGCATATTTTTATGAAAAATGACTGTTTGAAATAGAAGATTTTCATTGTTTTATATTTAGCAAATCTATTTATATTTAATCAAACTTACTGGACCACATCTGGCTCTCCTATCTCTCTAATTTGTGGTGCTATCATATGTCATGTAGCTCTGGAAAATTCAACTGTATACTTACAAGAGAATGAGAGTTTAAAAACAGGAAATATTTTTAAATTGAAAACAAGAAAATATTACATTGGTATTGTTATAAAAATGCTGTGATTTTGTAGACCTCCTCGTGGGCTCTACGACCACACTTCGAAAGGCAGTGCTCTTGTACATTCCTGTAAAGCTTTTAATCCCTAGTAAATGCAAACACTCCTAGTGATAACAATATACCAGGAGTCTCAAATCAGCAGCTCAAATACACCTAGAAGATGTATTTGGTTTGGCCAATATGTACTTTCTTAATTTTGTATTTGGATAGCTAAGATCCAAGCCCTCTTTCCCCCTAGATAACTTTCTCTTATTTGTAAACATCTGATTGTATCACTTGCCTTACATTTTGGGTATATGAGTGTTCAGCCACTCACATTTTAGTAAGAATTATGTTTCACAATTTATTTGGTGCTGCTTTGTGAATGAGTTGGGAGAGATTTGGCATCCTGTGGGGGAATAGAAATGGAAGATCCTGAGTGCAGAAGGTTAGCATCAGATAGTAAATTCTGGATAATTAAATAATTTTAATGCTTCCTGACAATCATACATTTTCTTAATCTAGTTATTATCCTGTTCTCGTAGGTGAGAATTTCATTCCTCTATTTCCTCATCAGTAATTAGATACCTCTGACCTAGTCCTCATTCTCAGCTCAGTACTTTGCTTCCTCTTTTACTAAGAAAACTTGTTCTTGTTGCCCATTTACTGTCCCACCTGCTTCTGTCACTGCACCTTGCCTTCTGTCCCATTATTATGGACGAACTGGCCCCGGCCCTTACCACAGACCAACACTGCTTCCTGTCCATCCCTTCTCTCCTAGTCAGGATTTTTGCTCAGACAGTTCTCCTTTCTGTCCTGCACTGATTTTCTTCAGTGAATCCTTCCATTGTTATCCAACTGTGCTGTGCTTTCTTCCATCTTAACAGAGATTATGCTTCACTCTCATTTCTTCTTGCAGCTATAAACTGTTTCTTTCCTTTACATTTCAGCTCTCCTCAGAAGAATTGTCATTTTCTGTCACCACTTTCTCTCTTCTCTTTCATATGCATTCATTTCTCACCCAACCCTACTTCTGTCCCTCTGTCTCCTTCTCTTTTCCTGTCCTCTTTTTCTTTTTTTTCTTCCATTACTGTTCTACACACTTTTAAATCTTTTCAAATCAAGCTTCCCCTCCATCCCGTGCTTCCCACACATACACTCCATCACTTCGCTGGTCAAGTTCTAGTGACCTCCACATTGCTAAATCCAGTGGTCATTACCTAACCTCTCAGTAGCATTTGCTACAGTTCCCTCCTCCTCTCACCATTTTCATTTGTTTTCCAGAACACAGTACTTTTGTAGTGTTCATCCTGACCAAGCACCAGC
This sequence comes from Hystrix cristata, assembly GCA_004026905.1. Taxonomy (NCBI): domain Eukaryota; kingdom Metazoa; phylum Chordata; class Mammalia; order Rodentia; family Hystricidae; genus Hystrix; species Hystrix cristata. The sequence goes on from PVJO010028605.1 coordinate 5,557, forward strand.
TCTCCTCAGTCTCATCTGCTTCTGCCTCACCTACCCAATTGAAAAGCATTCAGAATGCATCCCAGGGCATAGTGCTTGGACTTTTCCTCTATCTGTACTTAGTCCCTTAGAGGCTTCATCAATATTTGAATACTCTGCCTGTAGTGATGATTCCAAAATAGAGAGGTACATAATCCTAGCCTCCTCTGATGTCTTTATTCCAAATTTTAGCACTTGAATGCCTTATTAGCATCTGAGATTTAACATGTTCAAAATGAAGCTCCTGATATCACTCTACAGTCACCTAAATTTCTTAGTTTGTCTTTCTCATCTCAGTAAATGGTAACTTCATCTTCCTAATTATCCAGACCAGAATTGGGGCAGTTATCCTCGACTTTTGTTTTTCCTTCCTAAGCTCATCATCTATCGGGTAATCTAGTCAGCTCCATCTTCAAAATGTAACTGGTACCATTCCATTCTGATCTCAGCCACCATTATCTCTTTCCTGATTTAATAGCATTTTGTATTTTTTGTGCTTTCACTCTTACTGTACATTCTTTTCTTAACACGGCACAGAGTGCTCCTATTAAAATTTAAGTTAAAGTCTTCTCACCTCAAAACCCTCCAGTGACTATTTGTTAGAGAAAGTGCCAGAGTCCTTACAGTGACCTACAAGGATTTTATGTGTTCTGCTGTGTCTCCTCCTCTCTGTGACTACACCTTTTAATACCCTCTTGTTCTTTCTGCTGAGGACGCATTGGCCTCCTTGCTGTTCCTTGACCTCAGTAGGCAACTTTTGCATTTCCTGTTTCTTCTGCTTAGAATGCTCTTCCTTAGGGTGGGTTGGTTGGCTTTTAGGTGTTTAGGTTTTTAGGTTTGTTTTAGGTGTTTTTAGATGATGGTACTGGGAATTGAACCCAGGATCTTTAAGTGAACTACTTTTTTTTCTTTTGCAGCCCCCTTTTTTTCTTTTGACAGGGTCTTGCTAAGTCACCACATTTCCCAGGCTGGCCTTGAACTTGTAATCCTCCTACCTCACCCTCCCAAAGCGGTGGGATTAGAGGTGTGCACCACTGCACCCAGCTTCTTCCCTGGTGTTTTGCAAGGCCTGTTTCCTTGCCTCTTTCAGGGTTTAATTTCTGTTTCCTTACCCTATTTAACATTTCAATCCCTGGCCCCTAATACTCACTTTACCCTCTCCTGTTTTATTTTTCCCCATAGTATTTATTTCATACAGTTATCTTAAATATCATGTCTGTAACACCTACCTACCCCTGCTGCCACCCATCAGGCTGCAAAGACTGTAACCTCCATGAGAATAAAAGTTGTATCAGTTTTATTTACTTCTGTATTCCCAATTCCTCGAACAAGGCCGGGAACATTGTAGCTTCTTGATGTCTGGTAAGAGGCTAGATGGATGAAAGAAATAAACTTCAAAAGACATGAGCTTGAGCCTTCCCTTCACCTTTTATTAGCTGAGCGGCATTACACAAATTGTTGATCTTCACTGCACCTTTTATATTATTTAGAAAATGAGAGGGTAAAATGGGCCCATCCCACAGTATTATTCTGAGGATCAGATGAGAGAATTAACACATATTTCGTAACTACAAAGTCCCACAAATGTCAGTAGCGATAAGGAGGAAAAAAAGGGAGGAAAAGACTTGAGCAAAATAATGTTTCCTGAATGAGAGATTGCGAGCACAGAAAGCAGTTTTCATCAGTTATATAGCTTCCTTTAGTAAAATATGTAATTCAGAGCACAAGTCTGCTAATACACTCATCCTCAAAGTATGGTCCACAGGCCACTATTTGGTTTGTTGTTATTTGTCAATAGTCTAACATGACTTAAGTGCAGAAATTGAAAGTAAGCACTGACCAATGATACAGTACTGAATACTATTAGTATGAAGGCTTGAGCCATAATTTAAATCTTGATTTAAATTTGTATCTATATAAAACTTTATTTTTCTAAGTTAAAGGTTATATGTATTTGCATGGCTGGTTTGTGCAGAAATTAACTTTATTATCTGTAGCAGAAAAATTGTGATTCCTAGATTCAATAGCACACAGCAAGCTTGTTTCACAATTTCACATGAATCGTCTCAAAAGTGTATAAATTTATAGTAAGAGTAACATTAGACCATATATTCTTCATTGAAAGACAAATTAGAGTTTCAAAGTAGTTCCAAATTGATATCAGTGTTTTTATATTTTGTGAGTAGACCTAGAATTGGTTTTGAGAGCAATAGTGGCACCTGATATATTTTCGCCTAGATTACATTTAGGTAATCTGGGTTTCAGGGTATTTACAGAGGTACAGAAAGATTTCATCAGCATATAGAGAGTTGGTCCAGGTCAAGTGTTAAGTGATAAATGTTTAAATTTTTTCCAGTTTAGACAAGTATGATTTCCTTTATCGTTAGAGATTGCCAGATCAGATACTATGAAACTCTTAACTTTGATCACGTAGAAATTGAAGGTTATTTTTTTTTTTTACCATTCTGTCATATGTCCTTTAATGAAAATTGACAGTGTTAAGTTTTGAACACCTTTGAAATTTTCCCATCAGGTTAAATTCACTTTTTTCATTATATATTAATGACTTACTATTTAACTAATCAACAGCCTCATAAAATGAAGGAATAAACTTTGTCTTATTTTTCAAAAGGGCAATATTTTTAAGTGGTTTTTTCAGACTTGTTTATTAAAAACTGTTTGGAAATGATCAGTATACTTCAGACGTAGGAAGTGTTTCCTGTTTTCTTGGAAATGAGGTCACTTTTATGATGGTTTCTGTGAGAAATTAAAGTATATTTTTAAAAAATAACTTGGTTTGGTCTGTTCGTTACCAAACTTAATGGAATTTTACATATCTGTTTCAGAATGCAGCTCCTCATAGACTACTGCACTGTTTCTCAATTTTAATAGACCTCATTTATCCTATAAATAAACCTGTATTTTCTTACCTGATCGAGTGAGCAAACAATAGGGGTCAGATGTGGCAAACACTAACAAAAAGCACATGTCTTGCCGTCAGAGTGAGGTAGAGTCATATCAAAATTGCTTGAAGTTATTAATGGCAGTAAAATTTATGCTTCCTCCTGGTTTCCCAATTAAATCAAGGAGGCTTTTTTCTTAAGATTCTTCTATCACCAGCTGGTTCCAATACTGTGTGTGTGAATATTGCCTGTGGTGTCTCCATTTCTAAATGGTAAAATTTGGCCAAAGCACAAAAAGTCAGTGGTGTGGACCTGTAAGCTAGAAAGCAGTCATCATTAAGGGCTTTATTTTGTTCTTTATCATTTGTACCAGAAGTCTGCATAATTCATAGGATTTATTACAAATATGTTGTACTATTCTCTGGATGTAATCAAAGAATTCTGTGGACAAGGTAATAAAATAATTGAAAACATGTTGAAAAATAACGTAGCTAAATGTGCAGTTACACAAAATAAAAAAGAATGAAAATCTATCAAAAATGTTGGATATTAGAGTACTCATTTAGTGACTAGCTATTAATATAGAGAAGTGGTTGCTTAATGGTAGATTTACAATTTGTTTTTCATTGCATTAAATAACTGGACATAAAAATCTTTCATCATGAAACTTGTTATACTTGCTTTCTTACTAATATTGTAACATAAATTTTGTCATTTTTGTCACATATCTGTTGGTCAAAAATGGTTGGCTTTTTTCTGTTAAATATTTTCTGAAAAAGGAAAAACATCCAGTATAGTTGCAATATTAAAAATTTAAGTCCAGTTTAAAGCTAATTGAAGTGAGTCTGTATTTGCAGTATATGCACTAATAAATTAAGTTCCATTATGTGAAAACATATCAGAGATGTTCTAATATACCTTCCATACATTTTAGTATGTTTTGATATAGATGATATTTATGTTCAGTAATTGTTGCAATTATCTTTTAAGTGAGTTTTAGTCAGTGGCGCTTTCATTGATAGGGCTTTGTGGGCTCTAGTACCATAATAATCATAAAGACACATGTGATTTTTGAAACATGTTGTATTCATATAGATTTTCCAGGGTAATATATCACCTTAATGCTGCTCTATTCTAATGTAGGTGTGCTTATATTCCCACTTCTCTTATCTTTGCATGGAGCCTTTGTGACTTCAAAGGGAGTAGCCTACTTTGAATGAAGACATGGGGAGTAGAAGGGAATGAGAATGTGGCTATTAATGTGACCCATAACTTGTGTTCTCACTGCATTTTCACAAAGGGTTGCGCTGGTCTGCACCAGAAGCGGAAATTTGCCCTTGAGTTCTGGTGTTCAAAACTCGTATTTCTGCTTGACTTAACTGTGAAGGGAAAATCCCAAGTGTCTCACAAAATTAGTAGCTGAATGGTGCTTTCACTAATCAGTTCAGAGATGAAAAAATCGAAGACATTTTAAAATTCAAAACCCATCAACATGTGTTTTGCCCTTTAATTGGCAGAAAAATCATTCATGAGAGCAGCCCAGAGAGCTGATTTATTTCTTTCCTTCTGCTCTTGGGGCTGAACTACAGCTGTAAATTTCTTTAAAAAGGAAAAAGGGAGGCAGTGTTTCTTATAAACTATTGAATGTATTTTATAAGTGCAGTAATTCCCACAAAATCAGTTACTGGAGTTAATGACCAGTTTGTTAAGGTATTAACTGCCCTCAGCTGGGAGTGACCAATTTTGAGGGGAATGGCTGCACAAATGCTAAGATAATTCAGTAACACTTTCAAATAATGATCCAGCTAATTAACGGTGAATTCCTGTGGAAATCCTATGGAAGTACTTATGACCTGTGGGTTTAATGGCCAGTGAGTTCTTCATGATTCATGTTTATTACCATAAATACCAAAGGAATCATAATGACTGGGCCATTTTTTCTATCCTGCCCTTATTACTTGAACAGATTTAACTAATCCACCTTTAGTCATTAAGAACCTAGTTCTCAAAATATCCAGTCTTTTCATTGTTTTGCTCAGAATTCACAGAGCCTTTGGTGCCATGCCAGTGTACCAATTGTTGGCAGCCTGTTTTTACTTGGGGTGCCACTAGGGAATAATTGATGTCTTTAAGTCCTAAAGGAGACCTTTTGAAATGCCTGCCAGTTGTAGGATGTGGAAGAATCATAGCTGGTTAGCTATAGTTTATGGTTTCTAGTCATGAATTCTTATGAGAAAAATCATACCCTCCAACCCCTTTTTCTTGTAGGAATTCATTTAGGGTATGGAATTTTTTCTTGAGGTTTATTTCTTTAAGAACTTAGATATCCTCCTTCTAGTGAATGAAGACAACTATTTATTAGCTTATAATAAAGGATAAGCTCTTAATTTTACTTGAACCATTTAATCTCTGTAATGGCTGTTTATTGCTATATGATCTGTAGATTAGCCTTTAAGTTATAATAATAAATGTTGGCTGCCAACAAGACTTTTATTTTCTGTGCTTAACTGGGTTTGAATAGATGAAATCAGGTTGTATTTCCAGACATCTTCCCACTCCACATATTCACTTCTGTCCTAAAGTGCTTTGTTATTTTGTTGTGACTATCAGCAGTCTGCTAGATGCCATGAACTTAAAGTCTGCATTTTTATCAAGAAATTAATCATTTACCTAATCATTTATGATACGATGAATATAAGCTACGTGTGATTTATGTACTATAATCTTCATTCATATATTGTACCTTCTTAGAGGGAAAAGGAAATAGTGTGATTTGTAACAGCAAGATATGAATTAGAATCAGGAAGGTAACATCTGGGCAACAAGAACATTCATAAAATATTACATTTTTTTAAATGAAAGGCCAAATGCCAGTTTGTACATTTTTTCATTAAGTAAATAATAAATGGGGAAATTAATTGTTTGAATTCTAAGAGAACCTTTACCCAGACAGAATCCAGAAGGTACAGTAATTTGGCTTAGATAAATCTCTGAATATAATATTTTGGTCCCTTAGATCTGTCATCACCTCTGTTCATGCACTTTCCTCAAGGAAAAAAATATGTCTGGTGCAGCACCAGTTATATTCCTATTTCTTTTTCCAGCTGTGTTTAAACCAAACACAGAGAGATACTTCTGTGTTGTTGGAAACAGGGTAACTAATTAGGAGTTTTCTCTTTAGAGTTCTCAGTCTTCTCTCTGTTCTTTCATTGCTTGGTAGCACATCACTGCCATAACCATTGCCCACTCTAGGAGGGGAAGGAAGTTCCGTTCCAGATAGGGAAGCATCAACCGAGAATGAGAGAGTCATAATACGTGTGTGGGGAGAGGCATCATTCTCTTTCCTCCATTTCTAAGGAGTTTGAGAGAACGATCACAGGTTCTTATTATATTGGGTCACTGAGTGGAGCCTCTAATGTAAGTAACTCTCTAAGCCCATCCTTTAGGAATAGCAGAGCTTTATAAGAAAATGATGAGATAGAAAAACAAGTAGTCAGGTACAGGTTCTGAGTATCCCCCTGAACCTTCTCTAGGTGATCCCAAAGAAATCTTGGCTGCATCTCAAACCTACTTGACTTCTATCCATAGTTTTAAGGTTAGAAGAATACAATACAACATATATATTAGGAACTTAATCCTTACATAAGAACCTTTTGAGGTACGTAAAGTCATTTTCTCATTTTTATAGATGAAGAAACTGAAGTACAGAATCTAAACAGTCTACAAGGCCAGATAGCTGATGAGTGGCAGAGCCATGCATTTAGCCCAAGCTAGCTGTCTGTGTCCAGAGCAACCTGCCCCTGCCAAGAACATCAGTCATCCACTGGAACCTACTGTACCTAGGCATGAGATCTCTGATTCCATGTCTGCATTTCATCTCCTGGCTTCTCCATCTTTGCACTTTCTTCCCCAAAATCCCAGATCCTACAGTAGCTCTTCTAGGACCATCTCCCTCTTATACTATGCCGTAAGGAGTAATGATGCTAACATACTTATTTGGCGTTGGTTTGTTTCTCACTTTTTTTGTTTTTGCAGTCCTGAGATGGAACTCAGGGCCTCATGCATTCTAGACCAGTGCTCTGCCCCTGAGCTATATCCCCCAGCTATGTGACATTATTGATTTCACTCTTTCTGCTGTCTCCTGGAAGGCTTAATAGAAAGTATGTCCACGGGCATTATAATCAGTGCTAGGCATAATCCCAGATTCACAGCTGTGTTTCTTTTTGAAAGTTACAACCCCAGCCAGTGTCATTGCCTAGTCTGTAAGTCAAAGAATACTGCCTCCATCTTCAGTTGTTTTCAAGGGTAAATTTAGAAAATGATTGCTGAACATGGAATAGGAATAATGTCATTGTTTGTTTAGCCCTTTCTCTCTCCCCTTCTCTCAAAGAATTTTGGTGTTAGAAAGTTCGGTTGTCTTACAGACTTGTGTCCTTAGAGTTTCTGTTTCTTTTAGTCTTTTAGCTTTCAGCCATTTTGGGGTAAGTTGATCATTTTCGGAAAAGATTATGAGAAATTTGGGGACATGTTGAGAGAGGTTTTTTGCTTCTGTGTTTTTAATTGAGGATTACAGGTAGAGAAGAATTATACGATGATATGGGGAAGAATCGCAAGGACATTCCACCTTTGGTCATAAGTGAGGAGAAAGATCAAGTGAGCAAGTGCAGAGTTAGGACTGCTGCAGAGGAGACACTGCATTTTTTGCAAGTAGATGAATAGTTTTGCTATAGAGTATTGTTATATATGAGAACTGTTTTACCTATTATTCACCAACTTATTATAAATTACTATAACTTTAGGATTCTCTCCCTGCCTTTTATCCTGAATTGACCTTTGGAAGTGACAGAGTGGTGGGAGGGGATAGCGCTGGCCTGTTATACTTTAAAGGGAGCACATATCTCTTAAGGGCAAGTCTTTATTTCCTCTCACTTTTTATGCGTGATGCACCATCTAAGGACATTCCTTTTTAGAGTCTTTTTATTGACACCAGCAACAGAGGGACTCTCCTAGAGCAGAGATTAAAAACTTCCTGTTCCAATTTCATTCTTAGCCCCACAGTGGATTTTAATATTTGATGACTTACTTTGATATTGAAGAAACCTTCATATTGGTTATGGATTTCTCTTTGTTGCCTTTACCAAGTAAGCATGGCTTCAAATCATACTTTCCAGTGAATCCATTATATAGAGAAAATATCTTCAAATAATATTTTGTGAAAATTAAATAGCACTAGAATTACACATAGATGAATAAAAAAGACTCGAAGAGCAGGAAGAGACTAGTATTCAGAATGTAAAAGTTCGCGTTAATATCCTGTTTGAAAAGATTTTATAAGAGCTCACTTCCTGAGGAGAAATAAAACGCTATATAGTACTATGCAGTATTGTCTGACCAAAACCTAAGGTATCTGCCTCCTTGAAGAATAAAGTTGGATTTTTTTTTGTTTTTTACCTTCACATCTTGAAAATTTATGTAAATATGTTTTCCTATGGCAAGTGTGCTTTGAGATTTTAAAATAATTATAAATGAATGTCTTCAACAGGCATGATTTATGAAAATCTAGCATTAGTATCTGTGAATCTTATTTTTAATTGTTCTGATCTCAACAAAATGTTGGAGGTAACAATTACCTAGTTTGTCTCTACTCTTATTGGAGGAATTTCACTGTTTTTCCATTGCTTTTCCTTCTAAATAAAATTTCACTCTCATATAGTTAGTATAAATATTACATCTTCTATAGCCATTGACTTATTAATATTCATTTTAAGATTTTAAATATTTTTCCATATATCTTAGTTTATATCTAGGCAAGCACTCTCCTTCCACTGAGCTACATCCCCAGCTCAGAACAATCTAACCTGAGAAATTCTGAGATATTCCTTACACAGTGCTTAGTTTAGCATTTTATAGTCATATATATTTTTATGTTTCAGATAGTTTCTACTTCTTTCATCTTTTGAATATTTCCAATTTTTGATTCATAGAAATCACATATACTTTTTTTTTTTTTTACTATTTCTTATGTATTGTCATTGTCAAGAGATTGTATTAACCAGATATTTTGGTAAAATAATAAGGATGGGGAGGTCAGTGAACCACCATATTTTATATTGGCTACTGAAAATGGTACATTTTTAGGGTTGTGGCTATTTTTTCTCCAGATGTATCCCAGAAAACATTAGTGTGCTCCAAGCTTTGGATTTGAATTAGGGACCTCTAAATATTTTCTGCATTAACATATAAGGATTTTACTCAGTAGTTTAAGTTTTAGCATATTGAGTATGTATAGAGCATGTGTATGTGTGTGTGTATTTCACTATATCCATTGTCTTATTTTATTCTTAGGCAACGAAAACTATAAACAAATAGCAATATGTGTACTTTACCACATAAGCATGGATGATCGCTTTAAATCAATGTTTGCATACACTGACTGTATACCTCAGGTAAGTGGTTAGGTGTTTTTTTGCACTTAAAATATGTATTTTGTTTATCCTCCTCTCCTGATTTGTAAGATCTAATTTTCCTTAAAAATTATTATTAAAAATATAAACTTGTTATGGAAAATTTAGAAAGTACAGAACTGGGGCTATATTTCACATTCAGTGGTAGAGCACTTGCCTATCATGCCCAAGGTCCTGGGTTCAATCTTCAGCACTTCAATAAAATAAAGTACAGGATTGTGTGAAAATGACAATAACTTTCTGTTATTCCAAACCCAGAGATAACTAGTTAAGGTCTTGGTACAATTTCTTCATCACACTTTAAAAATAATATATTGGGATTATATGATATACATAATTTTCACATATTACTTTATTACTAGATCATGAGTATACTCTCATTGAATATTCTTCAAAAATTATTTCTAATACTAGATGTATTCTGTTTCATGACCATTATTTAAATATTGTTAAATTGTATGTTTAGATCTTTTCCAGTTTATCACATAAAAACATACGTAAGCAAACATAATGAAAATACAGAATAAACATCATAGTCATAAATGTTTATCCATATCTATAAATTTTCCTTTAAGTTCCTAGAACTAGACTAACTAGGTCAAAAATGTAAGAACATTTGTGTCTTTGACACATTTTGACCAAATTATGTTCCAAGGAGGAATAAGTTTACATTTCCAACTAGCATTTCACTTTTTACAGTAGTGGTTACTATTGTTTCTTTAACAATGTGGTATTTTTCTATGTGTTTACATTCCCTTGAATATTGGTTTCCAGATACTTCCCAATTGTGACTCACCTTTTAATTTTGTTTATAGTTGATAATTTTAAGTACTTTGCATTCTCTGATGGGGAAATGCTTCATCAAAATTCTTTCATTTAAATAGCATGGTTCTCAAGAAAGACTTTTTTATGTGATTTAGTTGCTTTATTTACTGTTTCTTACTTCTTTTTTTCTGTGCTAGGGATTGAACCCAGGGCTTCACACCTACTAGGCAGGTGCTCTACCACTGAGCTACATACCCAGCCATTTTTATTATTTGAGACAGCATTTTAGTAAGTTGCCCTCGCAGGCCTTAAACTTGTAGTCCTCCTGAGTAGCTGAGATTTTAGGCATGTGCCACCATTTCTTCTCTTGCTTGATATATTTCACATGTTAGGTCTTTGTTTTGAAGATGCCTACTGACTTTTTTTTTTTTTTGGAGACTCTGTTATAAGGTTAGAGATTCCATAAATATGAATTGAACCCTTAGGAATATTTATGTTCATGGAATCATCATTGTGCCATTAGTCATTTGGACACCATACTCTACTAGTATGAATGTCTGGTGATTGGAGCACTGATTAGTCTGCTTTTTAGCATTATATTTTTTTATAATTTCCCAAAATAGAAAAAGTAAAATTCTTGCAAGATGTATAATATACAAAAATAAAAAAAAAAACCAACCACACTTTAAAAAAACACTTTAAAAGAACAGATCAAGTCATACTTACTAATTCTTCTTAGTGTTCCTACTGGGCAATTTCTTACTATCCTAATATGAAGAATACTAAATGTATGCTAAAGTAATTGATATGTATAATAATTTCTCTTTACATTAATTAGAATTGACATCCTCTATTCCAAATTAGTAGGAGAGTATTGAAATTGGATTTGTTATTCCAGCATTTTAACCCTTCACTTACATGCAGGTAAAAAACTGACAAACTTTCAAGGATAATTTCTTAGCCTTTCATATCAGGGAATAAACTAATCATGACTGTTCATAGGAAGTAGACATCCTTCCAAGAGTATACAGCACACCTTATCTAACAAGGCAGGTCTTCTTATAGAGATAACGAGTGTCAGAATATAGCCAATGCAAAGTGTAATCAAACTCTTTGTTAAACAAGTGTTCAATAAAAAGTGGCCATGTCGCTTACAGGTGATGTACTACATTCGCACTCCATCTGTTCTAAACGTTTGTGCTTTGCAGTTTCAAAGGGTGTTTCTTTTCCGATCTCATTTAGCATCAAAACCTCATTGGCTACAGGATATGAGTTGGAAAGCAGCCAAATGGGAATAAAATTCTTTCACAGATTGATTGGTTTTATCACATTTAGATTTTTTAAAGAACAATATTAAATAAAAGAGAAATAAATGCAAAACAAGAAGAGGTAGAAAACTTACTGTTTTGAGTTTGGAGTTGTCCTTTTTTAGAATGTGTGATCTCAGATATAAAATATAAAGCTTTATCATAAATGAATGAATAGCCTGTTTAGACTACTTTTTAGATATTAATCTTACTGCCATTTAAAAGTTTGTATGTATACAGTTTCCTCATATATTTTCAATAACAGTATTCCTCCATATTTTCCTGCCAGGCTGGTTTCTAACATCAGACATGTCAGCCTTGGAGTTTTCAGAACATTTATAATCTGTATTTCATGAACAGAATTTTCCAAAACTCATTCAAGGCTCTATGGGTTTCTTTGTTTATTTTTAACTTCAGCTCTTAATGGAATACTGAGGTTATGTACCGAGTTAATGTTGTAAATATACTAAAGGGGTTTACTATGAGGCATTATTTTGAGAAAACCAAATAATTCAGAGTGTTTATACCTAAAGTGCTGTTTTAGTTACTTTTCTCTCATTGTTGGGACAGAATACTCGACACCCAAAGTTAGGGGAAGAAAGGTTTATTAGCTCACAGTCTGCAGAGGTTTCAGTCTATAGTCCGCTGGGTCCGAAGCAGGGCAGCATGGCAGAGGGGCGGGCTGGTGTGTCAGACCGGCAGCCAACCGGCGGGCGGCAAAGTAAAGTGAGGAAAATGCAAGGAATGTATGCAAATAAGCAATGCAAACAAGCAGCTAGTTAGCTTCTTCCTGTATCTTTTATCTAGGCTACCTGCCCCCAGGGCGGCCTGCACTCCCACCCCCAATTTCAGTCTCACATCCTTGATCCCAGCAGAACAATGCCAAACC
>PVJO010028606.1:0-17895 GCA_004026905.1 Hystrix cristata
TCCATATTGATTTCCACAGTGGCTGGACCAGTCTACATTCCCACCAACAGTGGAGGAGTGTTCCTTTTGATTTTTGTATCCTGGAACCTCATTGTGATTATCAATTCTAGTAGTCTTTTGAGGGTGTATTTAGGTTTTTTCCTATACAGAATGACATCATTTTCAAACAGGGATAATATTTTCCTTCTTCTTATTTGTATGCCTTTCGTTTCCTTCTCTCGTTTACTCTGGCTAAAACTTGCAGTACTAATTGAGTAAAAGTATCAAGAGTGAGCATCTTTGCTTGTTCTAGATCTTGTCTCCACTCAGAATGTTATTGGCTCTGAGTTAAATATTATGAAAATGAGAATTGCTTAGGGATAGACATACTTTGCTTTCTACATTAGTCATCTTTTAAAATTTTATACTGTCTCTGCCTCTGGTTTTGAACTATCCTGTCTAGTTCAGGAAAACTTCCTGAGTGACTAGAGGCACAAATTATTCCTAATAGATGGTAAGTGCAAGATAGTTGAGACCTTATTTAGACATTCTTATAAGTGTCCGTGGGTCTTATTGATAAAAACAAAGAATTTCTTGTACCAAAAGAACATTTATAATGTGACACAAGCTTGTGAGAGATGATGAAGCATAAGAATTGCTGTATGTGTGTGCAGTTGTACACTTTATACTCACACTTTGGAAGCTGCTTTAGGAAAGCAACACAAAAGATTCAGACTTCTAGTAAAAGCACATTTTTTGTTATGAGAATTTGTGTTAAGTGAGAAGAAAAGAAATCAATTTAGCAGGCACACTTGTACTTCATCCCATTTCTTCCTTGATGTATAAATGTTCTTCAGTGACTTGGAGTCATTTAAAGTTCTTGCCTTTCTAGATGTAACATGTTTCCTCAGAAATTTTAAAAGAACAAAATGCAGACTGTTATTGCACTCTTGTCTCTCTCCTGTGTTTGGTTATTTGTAAACATTTAGAAAGAACTGCTTTCCAGCGAGTTGATTGATCAGTTGACCCCATTTTGAATAATGCCGGACATTTATTTCTAAGAAAAAGAGGCAGCCTAGTCTTCTACTTGGAAGCAATCTAAGTCTTAAAGCCTAAGCATTCCTGGTGTTCGGATAATCAAAGCTGAACTCCTTTCAGAACCCTGGCTTGACAGGCTTTTTAGTGTGGGTTTTGATTAACTCCCTGGTTGATTGACTGATGGTCCTTTCCTCATCGGGTTGAATTGATTGTGAAGATGTCTGCAATGAAAGGACCTTGCTGGATATTTTGCGAATGGATTTAATTGTTAGTCTTTTTATGTAGTTGATAAGGACTTAGAGAAGTAGGCTTTGCTACTTTAAGGCTGTGTTTTAGCATTTGTGTTCTTTACATGGTATGATTTATTAAATTGGATCAAAAATTTAGGTTCCTGAAAAAGCATGTTAATATTGCAAAATACATGACATAATATCCAACTATAGCATCAAGTTTTGATGAATAAGTAATATGAAATATTCTAACTATTTCTGTAACTAATAACAGTCACTCTTCATTTCTGGCTTGTTCAAAATCCCTTCTATAAGACTGGGCTGATTTAGCATTTGTGACCCCATGTAATTGTCAAAGTTATTCTAAATTTCCCAACAAAATCTCCTCTGTACTCTGAAACTAGGCTTCAGAGGTCAAGTCCTGACTACACAATTCATTGCCAAAGGACTGTGAGCGAATTTATATGTTTGACTTGTTCTCCATTTCTTCTATCCTTGTATTAGTGATTTTCAAGGCAAAAGATTTAATATAGGACACATAAATTTATAGTATTATCTTATAACTCTTACCCCAAAAGTCAAATGCAGAAGAGTGCAAGAGATCTGTCCATGAGCTAGAGACCAGAAGAATCCAGGCAAGCGCCTAAAGCCCATGACGGTATTTCACCCAAGTCTGTGTCAAGGAAAGGCCCAGGTACCAGAGGTGGAAGCTGGAAAGTCTGCACCAGGTGGGTGAGGGATCTGTGCCGGAAGGCTGAAGGATCTGCACTGGAGCCAGGAAGTGATGCTCAAGATGAAGGCAAAGACCAGTACTCCTCTCAAAGAGAACAGCAGTCATCCTCTGTGACTTCCAGGACAGAGCTTCATCGAGTTTGTGTCACGAAAACCAGCTGCAACAAAGCTTCTCCTGGAAAATCAGCAGCATGCAATCTTCTCTTCCCAATATCCATTTATGCTGCTCTAGCAACAATCCTTAGTTGGGCCGTCTATGCCTAGAACCACGCTGACTCAGTTCAGCTGGGTGTTCCCACTCAAAATGACCATTAATTAATCTACCACATCCCTATAACTGAGACTGTGTTATCTGTTCTCTGTATTATGATGATTATGTGAGTTAGATACCAGTTGTATTAGTCTATTTTCTTTGGCTATAACAAATTACCCAAGGCTGGGTACTTTACAAAGAAAAGAATTTTATTTAGTTCACAGTTTTGAAGGCCAAGATCAGGTGGCCCCAACTGCTCAGCCTCTGGAGAAGAGACCTCTTGGTTCCATCAAAACAAGATAGAAAATCAGGAATGGGAAGGGGCACTTACAGAAGGCCCAAGAGCATAGTGTGGCTTCCCTTCATAGTAATGTGCTCTTATGAAAACTAACTCACTCTACCAGACCAAGGACTGACCACAGGGCCTTGCCTCTTAAAGGTGCCACCACCTTTCAACACCGTCACACTGGGCACCAAGCCACTAACTCATGAACCCCTGTGGGACAAATGCATACCACATGTAAACCACAGTTCCAACACAAAATATATTTCTATGATGAGTTTTTATTATAATCAGTGACTCAGGGCTCAGAGTTGTCACTTGCAGGTCATGGACTTTTCTCAGTCCTACCCAAGAGATAGGTCTATTGTTAATGGCAAGAAATTTTAAAATGGCTTATAAACAAAGGTACTATACCTAATTTAACCAGTGAATGGGAAGTTGTAGAATCTGTTGTACTGGTATTAGTAGAAATTAAACTCAAAGGGAAACATTTCTAGCTTAAAAGTTATTTTCTTTTGGCATTAACAAGTTTTCAATTATAACATACCCTGATTTTGAAATTATTCTATTTTGTTTTATATATTTCACCTTCTTAAGGGGCTTGACATTTCATGATGGTCAGAATAAAATTGGAGACGGCTTTGAAGAAAGAATAATATTAATATTGAAATAACAGGGACGCAAGAAGGCATTTGGATTCATGTTTACTGCATGGTGGTCCTAACTTTTTCTGTGCTTTTGCTGGTTGAAATGACGGAATCGGCAGAGGGAGGCTGTGATTTAGAGGAGAGAAGCAGTTCTGCAACAGGAAGACAATGATGAGAATGTGGGGTGATGGGGTGATGGCTTGCTAAATCTTACCTGTGATTCTAGGTATGAAATCTTGGATGAGATTATCCACTTTTTAATTCCTTTAGGACACGATATCTATAATCAGAAGCTAGTTTGATGTTTGTTACTAACATGTATAGAACACTTTGCAAGTTGCCTATGTATCTGGTTTGTCCACTTAAGCCATTGAGGTGAGTGTGTCTAATAGTGGACCTGCCATCTTTGGAAAGTAGCGTGTGACCTTCCACTTTGGGTTGGGACTCCCTGCTTGCTAGCATGATTTCTCCACTGTGAGGTAAGGTCCTTCAGGGCAAGAAATGAGCCTTTGTCTCTAACTCAAAGGTATTGAGTTTGACTCTTAGAAATCATTCAGTCAATGTCGATTGCTGAGTTCCAGTCAACTTTGGTAATCTCAGAAGATTCTAGAAAATAATAAATGCAGTTTCATAGAGAATGGGGAATCTCCAGCCAACATAATACATTTCCTGTGGTGTGCAGAGTTGTTTTTTTTAAGTATATGTGCTGCTGAAGCGAGCACAAGAGTTTTATTTTTTTTTAGAGTATATTTTTGATTTTTTGGGGTACCAAAGCTTGAACTCAGGGCTCTGTGCTTGCAAGAGAAGCACTCTAACCACTGAGCCTGATCTCCAGCCCCCGATTTTTTTTTTAAATAAGCAAGGTTTTTCTATTGTAGTTAATAACAACAGACCTTCAATTTTTTGCTGAATAATCACTTGCTCAGTGATTATTTTGTATTATTTTTAAACAGTCTAATGTTTTTCTGGAAGCATTTCATGGTTGATGTGTATTAAGTAGAACATGCTGAGGGAAAGGATTACATTTAGCAATTACTTTCAGTAAAGCACTTTTAGTATATTAGACTGTTAAATATTACATAGGTTATTCTCTTGATAACTGTAAAGCTACTATGAAAGCTGGCTATCATTCTTCCATTAAACATTAATAAACTATAGAGCCTTTTAAGATGAACGTATAATGCCAACTAACATGGAAAACTATTCAAAAATTACAGTTAGTATTTAAATAATCTTGAAATACGAATACATTTTCAGACATACATGGGGTGAAACTCAACAATTTAAATGCATTTTTCTCCATAAAAGTCAAAATTACAAGAAATTTTTTTCCTTTTTACTGGGCTGCATAATGCAGAGTTACTAAATTCTTCAACTACCGTGGGTTCTTGGATCATTTTATTCTCTGTTTTATTCTCTTTCAGCTCCTTACACAATAGAAACATATTTAATGGGACCCCTTAGGAAAAATGGTGATATATGCTGAGGTTATTGACTTCTAAAGGCTGTATATAATAGGGGGTGTTTTCTATGGGACTTACAAATTTCATATCTTTCTTTTTGTTGCTGCTTATTCTTCAGATTCCTGGAAAAGTACCCTAAAGAAATGTTAGGGATACAATGGTTATGTGTATATAATGCTGCAATTGTACTGTACCTTGAGTCACTCTTTTCTTTACTGTATTTTCCAAATAGTGTCGTTTAATCAAGAGGACGTTTTCATTACAGACACCTTCTATTTCTTGACTCTGTAAATGTGATTAAAAAGAAAATTATGAATCTTCTGAAATCATGCAATGATATTTTCTGGATTTGCTGATAGTTATGTTTTCACAAAATTATAATAACTTTGAAAAGTTGTAGAATCTTCTTCATTAGGAAGAATAACAACTTGTCAGGAAGAATAGATAATAATAAGACAATGTTTCAAGTCTAAGAAATGTCATGTCTCCTATTTTCCACTCAGTATTTGAAAATTCCTCCCCTTTGAAATACTTTCTTCCTTTGGCTGGGATCTCCTACTTTACTTTTCACCTCACTGGATACTTAGGTTTGCTTCTGACCATTAGGATTTTGTGGAGCATCTTCAGGGTGCAAAGCTTGTCTATCTTCCCTCCTCTTTGCACACATTGCATCTTCAGATGATTCCATCCAGCCCCATATTTTTAATTTAATCTGTGGAGTGATGGTCCCTATTGAGTTTTATACCTTTATGCTCTCTAGACCAGCTAGAATTAACTGTTTGATGTTTAATAGATATGCTCAACTTACTATGTACTAAACAGAGTTCTTGATTCCCCTTTTAGAGTGACTAGTTTGAAATCTTCTTCATTTTGGTAAACATCCTCAAAGATTGTCCCATTGATAAGTCTAGACTCTTAGGAGTCTTGCATACTTTCTCTTTGTGGCATCTAATTTGTAGCCTACCAACCATTCCTGCTTATTCTAAATGAATGCTTCTCCCAACTTCTCTGTTATCTGAGTTTAGAACTCCATCAAGGCTTTCCTTAATAGAACAATCCCCTGGGTTTTTTTTTCCTGCTTTTGTTTTCTTTCTTTTCCCAGTACCTCAGTTTCAAACAAAATGACCATGAAAACCATTTTAAAATTTAGCTCAACCCCTTTATTCGAAGCCTCCCAAATTCTCTTTCAAAGTTAAAGCCAAATCCCTGACCCATGCCCTGCAAGGCCCTGTAAGAACTGATCTGTCCTCACCAACTTGCTTTTTCACCTGTTGCTTTCTTCCCACCTATGCAATCACCATTCTTCACACTGCCCTTTATCCTGGGTCATGAGACTCGTACTGTAAGGCACAAGTAGTGTATTAGTCAGCTTTCATGTCACTGGGACCAACCAACTGACATATACAATAAAGCAGGAAGAGTATAGTTTTGCTCATGGTATCAGGGGATTCAGTACATGGTTGGCTGGATCCGAGGCAGGAACATCATGGCAGAAGGTCATGGTAGAGAAAACTTGTTGAATTTACTGTGAGTAGGAAGAGCAGGGCCAGAGAGGATGGGGCCAGGGACGAGGTAAAGACCCCAAGGACAGACCTCTGTGACCCACCCAGACGAACCCAAAGTTTGCTTTATTAATGCCCTGGGCTGTGACCAAGCAAGTTATATTGAAAATACAGTTTAATTCTCACAGATAGTGATTATTTTAGGGTTCTTAAGGCCTATTGTCTTCGTCACACTGTCTCCATTCTGCCGTTGTGACACCTCCACCGCTGCCAAATGGTGTGTAAGCACATGAGCATACCATGTTCTAACAAAAATTTATATGTGTCCTTGAAGTAGAATATCTTATAATTTTAACCTCACAAAATATATGGTTTTATATTTTTAGTTATTAAAATATAAAATCATCTTATAGGCTAAACAAAAAGAAATAGTTATCTCCTGTTCTTGGCAATCTTTAGACTTTTCTATGATGTGGACTTCTAGATACTTCTCCCAAGATATTACATAGGCTCTTCTTCAAATTATCCCTGTCTCTGTTTCTATGTGTCTTCCTCGGAGAGTATTTATCTGAAAGCCTTTCCCTTTTCTCTCTATGTGCTCATTCTACTTTATATACTGGATAGGTGTTATCTCCATGTTGAACTGAACTATTTATTGTTTTCCTTGTTTAATGATCTGTCTACTCTGTGAGAATACTGGATATATGTGGACAAGGACCTTGCCTTTTCTTTTACTTTTTTCCCCAACTTCCACCACAATTTTTGGTACTTGGTATTTTCATATTTGTGGAATAGTTAACAGTATAATTAAAGTCATTGTTTTTGCTCAAAAGTATATATTGTTATGGTAAATTCAAGATTTATTTCTTTAACCTGTCAGCTTAATGAATCTTTTCAGTTTTATCCGAGCTTTGTAAACACCAGTTTTTAAAATGTAATAATAATAACATAGAGATTAGTTGAAAGGATTAAGCAGAAGGTATGTGTAAAAAGCTCAGACCAGTTAATGTTACACACCAGTACTAGATTTTACATGGTACCTTCACTGCATTCTAAACTTTGAGAGAAGAGACCATATCTTTCCTAACTACTCCTGTAATCCTGACTCCTCGCACATGAAAAGGTTGATAAATGTTGTAGATTTAATAAATGAGAAAATGAGTGAATGATACAGAATGTCAAACACTACAACTGTGACAGGGGAATGGCAGTATTAATCAAGGCAAATGCATCACATTTTGTCAGATCACTGTAGGAACCTGAATATCAGCACTCATATTGCTTTATGTCACTCCATTGTAAATATTGTCTACTTAATACCAACTATTAACCTCTGAAGGGCTTGTGAAACCTGAGATCTTTGGACTTTAGAAGCTGACAAGAAAGATTCTACTATGTCCAGCTTAGGAAACTCAAACACTTTGTTCTGTGGAAAATTAGGAAACTCACAGTATTTATTTACTATGTTTTAAGAATGAGACAGTTTGGCATAGTGATTCATGTAATCATCCCAGTTACACGAATAAAGCTTAGATGTTGTCACTGAAGGAACTGCAAAGTTCTCTTCAAAAGTAAAGTTGGCAGAGCTGCAGTTTATAGGACTGACCCTCACAGGAGGACTCATCTGGGTCAGGCATCTAGTGTCCTGTACAGGATTCCTTATTTACTATGGGTCCCCTGTTCCCTTTTCCTCTTAACTTCTACCAGCTAATGTCATGCTTCTGGCTGTCAGGAACCCTTTCCATCATTTTGCTGCTCCTTGGAATCCCGGTTTCGACCCTCAGACCCAGAGAAAGAAACAAAAATTTCTTATCTACAAACAAGTCCCGTTTCCTTCATTCTGTCTTTAACTATTGATTGTGGAGGCATCTATTCCTTTAATCACTACCCGTGCTACCCCACAAAAGATGTTGTGTTGTCCAGGAACGAAACTGTAGAACCTTAAAAGTCCGTGGTATGTTCACCCAGCATTGGACCAAAATTTCTTTGTATACAACGTCTGCACCATTACCACCACCTAACTCACTCTTTTTACTCAACCGGTCCTTCCTAGTGGAAAGAGCGAAACTTATCACTAAAACAGCATCCTATTTTCTCCCTACTGAAAACGGTTTCTCGCTCAAAAATTGCCTTTTTCTCCCAACTATAATATTTAGGAACTTTCTTTGGGGTGGGGGAGTGCTGGGGATTGAAGGCAGGCCCTTGCTTTGACTACGCAAACACTCTACCACTTGAGCTAAATCCCCAACCCCCCAACTACGATATTTAAAATGCAAAGTCACTTTTCAAAAAAAGAGAAAGAGAGAAAGAAAAAGAAACTGCCGGAAATTTTAGAATGAGCATTTTGGCTATTTTACAGATTTTTGGACACTAATGGTGTACTTGGTCAGATAGCAGGCGCCTTATATGCAAGTCTACTTTAGCACTGCCTTTCTTTAGAGTCACATGAACTTTAATGCAACTTTCTTCCATCACATTTTCATGCTTTATGTTTTTCTAATTTATATTTTAAGGATAGTCTGCAACAAAAGTAGCTGATTTTATGACAGAAATATTTGAGTTCATGGAACTAAGGGGAGGCATGAAAATTTTTAAAGATGTTAGATATTTTGCAGCCTAGAGATTTTTAAATGAGATCTACTTGTAAATTTTCTTTATAGATGCCAACCAGTTAATTAACATGTGTTGCTAGAAACTCACCTTCTAGGTTAGAACTCATCAAGGAGCTCTTTGTGGGATCCTCTTAAGACAAACCTTCAATGTTAACCATTCCTTCTGAGTGTGTCACATTCCTCGGAAGCTCCATGTGCATTTCTGAAGTTTCCAAATGTATTGGATTCGGGAGAGAAGCTGATTAACATTTTTGAAAATTCAGTGGCTGAATGATAGATAACCAGTAGCAATTTTTGGTAACAAATGGGTGTTTTATTTGCTTTCTGTAGTGAGAAAATAAATACGGTTATATGTTTGACAAAGTAGGTTTGAACGTTTCTCAAGTATAGAATGAGTATGATTTAATTAATGCTCATGCTAGCAGCATGTACATTTTAGGTTTTATTGCATTTTTGTAGGATATAAAATCATACTTGATTACTTCTTAGTCGAAACAAATATGTCTTTCCTGTTTGCATTAACATAGTCTCTGCAAAAATCCTTCCCCCCCCCGGGTTTGCTATAGTCACACAAAATTCTCCTTCGGCATGTTCTGCCTTCAGGAATAATTATTCCGTCTTCATAGCAGAATCTATCAGAAGTCTCTGCATCATGGCCGCCCATTTTAGTTTTTCAAGAAAAACTGATGATTGAAAATAATGTGCCAACCTACTACTGGGCATTGCTCACGTAAATCTTTCTTTTTAAGGGCTGAGGGTCATTTTGCCTCAGAATAACTGTGTGCACCTCCGCAGAGCTGCAGTTTGGAATACGGCTTTCATCAAATAGTTCCTTTGAGACACCACAAGTTGTTCTGAAAATATATTTTAGAAGACTGTGTAAAGATAATAGTAAATATATTCATGATCATACCCACATGCTGAATAACTTGCCAATATTCTATAGTTCTTAGCTACGTCCTTTTAAAATTTATTCAAAATTATTCTCAGATGAATTTTGAAAAATGTGGTTTGATTTTGGCAGTACTCGATTTTGTAGGAGAGGGCTCTTGATTTGACAAAACATGAGTGAATGACTTGACTAGAATTGTTTTTAAGAGTTGTGGCTTCTTACTGCCAACACTATTTCTGAACAATTTTCTTATAGAAAGGCATGCACTTTAGTATTAATATACACATTCAAATGCATTTTTTGTATTTTAAGTTTATGCTGGAGGGTTTAAGAATTTATCATATTTTTTAACTTTGCTGATGAAATATTAGTCAAAAATCGCATTCTTACTTTTAACTTTATCTAAAAAATTATACAGATTTCAGCTCTTTTTTCATATATATGATATATTCCATTTTGTGATTGAGAATCTTTTATGGGCATATATGAGTTTCCCTCATAAATAAATACTGTATATCTACGAAGATGACAGACTAAAGCTAAACATATACTGACTCTTAGATGGTTGCAGAATTGCATAGGCTTTAATTAGATGATATGTGGATTGTGCATTTGTGTGTAAGAGACAGAGAGAAAACTCTCATAAATTGAATAATGTGTGGTACAATGAAATTCTTAGCTAATTGAGGTTTCATTTTTGTAACCTCAATGAAATAGATTCCTTTATAATTTGTAAATAAAATATACCTAAATATTCTATGCCATATGAAATTCTTGACTGCTCTTTCAGAAATATGATCTAAGAGACACATTACTTAAACAACCAAACCATGTAGATATGCTGCACACACATAAAACATGAAAAATGTAAATATGATTAGCCATACTGTTAGTGGTAACAGTATTTTGAAAACACTAGTCTCCAAAGGGTTTTTATACATCATGCACTTCGAGAAAGTAAGTAGGATCCCAGGAAGCAACAGCTCACACAATATTAAACATGTTATACGTAGGAGTAGAGTTAAGAAATTCTAGATTTACCTATAGGGAACTAATTTCAATAAATGCACAAAGCATTAGAACTAGAAGGGAAGATAAAGATTAAGAAACATTTCTCAGTCAGTAGACAATCTATGTGTTACTTAGAAGTGTGCTGTTAGTGGTTTTGCCATTGAGCAAACATCATAGCCTGTATTTAAACAAAACTCAATGGTACACATTGGCCAGTCCGTGTGGTCTCTTGATGCAGTCTTAGTAAATATGAGAAGTGTAAGGCTGCTGCCAGCATAACACAAATTATTTTTTATAGTACATTTTTTCCAAAGCAGAGGAGTGCACTCTAAATTAACGGTAAAAAATATAATTCAGTAAATGCATAAAGCAAGAACAGTCCTTATTGTCATTATCAAGCAATAAAATCAAGACTTGTGTTTACTGGGGCTTTAGAAGAAATTGTCACTGAAATTTGTAGTCATGAGTGATGGCCTTTGAAAAGGCACTTCCTGTAGAAATGGTTTTTGTGCGCACTTGTAGCCCATAGGTCCTTGAATACTGACACTCTGATGTCTCTCCCCATCTTCCTTCTCTCACCCCCCACCACGCATCAGGGAAAGAGATGGAGCTGTCCTGTGGTTCTTGAAGGCCGTTTCAGTGGATACGGTTTACATGGAAGTAGTGTTTACCGCTTCATATATTTGTCCAGACTCACAAGATACAGAAAAAAGTAGGAATTTTTGACAGTTCCACTTATGACAAGAGGATGGAATATAGCAGTCTCCCAATGAGTATTTGAGGAGTGAAATAATGCTGATAGAAAAATCAGAATAAATACAGTTGTTAAGAGGAGAAATCTTAGATTTAAAATTCTGCACAAAATTCACATGGGCAGAAGCGTCTCTGGGTTGATGTTCCATCCTGATATAAGACATTTCTAAATTCAAGAGGACTGTAGAGAATGCAGAATGAAGAGATAAGAAATGAGATGGCTTTACTCAAGGACTTCCCTGCTTTCTTTAACTGACTAGTGATTTCATAAATTGTCTGGTGAGAACGTCCATTTTTCTATAATTCTAATTTTACTGCATCTACCTATGTAGCAGATTTTTTTTCTATATCATGGCTCTAATAATTCTTAAGTGATCCCAATTGCTTAATGAAATCATCCTGGAGGAAATTTTGGAGTAATTTAAGAAGTCTCTAGTTGGGCTTCAAAGTGATTATCCATAAAATTGTTTTACTTACGTTAAGCAAACAGGTAAAGAGCAGCCTCTGCCTAATCAAGGGTGTTCAGGACTATTCTTGTTTGTGTACCATCTTTGTCATACCTGTGGCAACCACATGTGCAAGTGTAAGTAAAAATACAGTATATTTGAACTAGCCGTGTGTGTTAGTTTCCTGTGGCTGCTGTGAATAATAACAGTAATCTGAATGGATCAAAACAGCACAAAATTTGTTCTCTCACAACTTTGGAAGTCAGCAGCTCAAAATATCCTGCTCTCGGCAGAGGCCCTTCTTCTGGAAGCTCTGAGGAAGGATTCGTTTCCTGGCCTTTGCTGGCCTGAAGGCCAGATAGCTGCATTCCTTGGCTGATGGTCCCACTAGCCACCATTAAAACCAGCAGTTTAGCATCTTCCAATTTCTTTCTCCCTTCTGTCATCACACACTCTGTTTTCAATCTCCCTCCACTGCCCTCCTTTTGTATGGACCCTTGTGATGAAATTGGGCACATTCAGACAGCACAAGATGATGTCCTCATATCAAGATTCTTAATCATATCTGTAAAGTCCTTTTTCTCTTATAAGGTGGGCCATTTTGCCACGTATTGCACTTACAGAATGATTTGATTACTAGAAAAAATTGTAATTGTTGCAAAAATCAGTAGAATTCTGGTCATACCCAGTTATTGCTCTATTATACCAACCACAAGAGGGGAAATGAGACATGAATTTGACCCATCATAGGCGGTAAACATGCAATGCATGAGTAATTGAATATTTTCAGCTGAATCCTTAATCTTTACTGCGAATCAATGGAGAAAACTTAAGCAAGGTTCGTTACCCCTTTGTTCTCAACTGTGATCATTGATATATGGAAAAAGGCAAGAATCAAAGCAAGTAATTGGAACTTACCTAATTTTATTATCATCTATAGGATTCCAGGTATACTGAAAATCACCAATGATTGGTTTACATGAAGAGAGAACTCAGAATCTGTGGCCATTTTGTAGAAGAGCTTAAAACACATGTTTAATATTGTAGGTTAGAAAACATAATTACTGCTGAGGGTTTAGCTCAGTAGTTAGAGTAGTTGTCTTGCAAGCACGAGGCCCTGAGTTTGGTCCCCAGCACTCAAAGCCCCTCCAAACCAAAAACCAAGAACAAAACAAAACAAGATTACTATTCATACCTGTAAACTTACAAATAATGTTAATGACATCTTTGCACTAATCAATGCAATAAATCTCAAGCAAAGACTTTGATAGGACAATGGGGTTACTTGCAAAGTATAGCTGATTGGTAGTATATTTAATACTGTAGTAATTACTTGGCATTAAAAAGATTTGCATATGCCCATGCCTTCTGGATTTGAAGATTTTGGCATGAATCATTTCTAAATTCTTCATCTCTTTTTTTTTTTTTTCTTGATCTCTAGGTCTTTTTAGAAAGGTGCTGATATACTATCGTTCTGGGATCTGTAACTCTTGACACTTCTTTGAATTAAAGAAATTAACAACAGAGCTCAAAATGAAGCTTTGAAAGTTTCCTAAAACTTTTCCTAATCCTAGCGTGATTTCATTTAGGTTTGTATTTTAAAAAATAGTTTTCATACTATAAATATTCCTATTGATTGCCTCTGAATTTCTTTTTGTTAAGACTTTTCTCCTATAATCCACAAATACACATGCATGCTGTCTGTCTGCTAATCCTTGATTCAGAATGCATAATCATTTAGATTTACTCTGGCTTGATAAATGACTGCATCTTCTTTGGTTATTCATCTCCAGATAATTCTAATTTTGCTCTATCTTTTGAATCAGTGCTTCCTCCGTGTCTAGGTGTCACCCTATAATTCTAAGAATGAAATTTATGCTGGAGCAAAAGGAACTGGACCAGCACATCAGGACAAACTGAAAATAATGCCCCTGTGACCGACTAGAAAGATTAATTCTTATCTCTGCTAATTTGGGGGAATTGCCAAAGCTTCATCTTTGTGACCAGAGAGCATTTTATGATGTCCAGATGCCACATTTTTTCTGCCTTTGTTCCAACATACCTAACCACTAATAAGTGTGTTTTAAAGGAGGAATTTTTAAAACTTAGAAATTGGATGACCTTTTAACTCTACAATTACATTCATTAGTCTATTGCTCTAAGTTTTTTTTGCTATTTTCATTGTTATTTCCTTCTCATGTTCTATATTTATATTCATATTCTAACTGTTTAACAAAAAGAATAAGAAGTTGTTTAGGATAAAAGTATCAAAGTAAAAATAGAGACATGATTATACAATACACATATTAATGTCAGGTCTATTTCTAAGTATTTTATACATATTATCCCATTTATTCTTTAAGAGAAACTTGTGAATTAAATATTGTCCTATGTCCACTTTATCTACTGGAAAACTGAGATTAAATGACCTGCCTAAGCCCATAAAACTGTCAGTTGACAGAGTCAGGATTTGAACTAACTGTTTCAGATTCTAAAGTCTGTGAACTTAACCACTTCTAGTATCCACTTCTAGTATTTTGAGGTAAAATAAAATAATAAAAAAAATTAACATTATTTTTAACTCTGGGCTTCTTGATAGCCAAGGTGAGAAAACATAGCAAAATGCTTTGTATTTTGTATTAAAAGTAAGTACGACACTGCCTCAAGAAAGGAACAATTTATTTTGCTACTAAATTCTATCAATATTAATTACGCAGAATTTTACATATGGGAAATAAGATTCAATAATTTTGACTTAACCTATAGCATTCTTCATGTGCCCTTTATTTTCATTTTTTTAAAGAAAATTACGTAAAATATAATTCAGTAAGGTGGTGATTAGCTAATGAACTCAGCATGCTGGTCATTAAATTTGAGATAAGAATGATGTGGAAAAAGTAAAGGGTTGGCTTGCAGCCTGTCCTTCTCAGGTGGTCTGGAGTTGAGATAGGATGTTCCTTGATAGGGAGCACACAGAACTTTGGTAGATAAGATTTGTTACTTTTGGGCAAAATGTGGATTTTGGTTTGGGTATTGTATGAATCGTCATCTTCGTCTTTTCCCCATCACAGATGAGTTAATTCAGTGCAGATGAAGGTCATTTTAGAACTCCTTTCATTTCACATTTAGTCCTAAGCACATTTGACTATTTTCATGTTTTCAAACAAGTTTTGTGAACTACCCTGCTCATGTACATTAGGACCTCTATGTCTGTGGGTCCTAGTCCTTGATTCAATCAACTGTAGACTAAAAATATTTGAAAAATGCATCTGTGCCGAACACACACAGATCTTTTTCTGACATTATTCCTTAAGCGATGCAATATAGCATTAGATGCAATAAGTACTCTAGGGATGATTTAAAGTGTATAGGAAGGAGGCTGCGGATTTAGCTCAGTTTATTAGAGTGCTTGCCTCAAAAGCAGAAGGCCCTAAGTTTGATTTCTAGCACCAAAAAAAAAAAAAAAAAAAAAAAAAAAAAAAAAAAAAAAAAAAAAAAAAAAAAAAAAGAAAAAAAAAAGAAAAAAAAAGTGTAATGAGGATTGTGTCTATTCTATGAAAATACTCTAGCGTTTTATATTAAAGATTGAGCATCCACAGATTTTGATGTCCAATCCTCTGAGAAAAAAATCCCTTGGGGAATCCGAGGGACAGTTATTACTTACTATCATATCCTTACCAGATTCTGTGAAGTACGTTGCTATTACTTCTATTTTTGTGAAGTACAAATAAAAATAAGGTTTCAAATTTCAAAGAGCAGAACTGGTGCCAGAACTAAAATGAAAAGCCACAAACTTCTGCTTTTTTATTTTTAATTTCCATATTTATTCTGTAGCTAATTGGGGAACTGTACTTGCCTTGCTCTGAAAAAAAAAAAATCTCTATTTCTATCTGTGTCATCTCTATCTATCTCCGTCTCTGTTGTCTCCAAACTGAGATGGCGTCATGTCAATGGAAAATCATTTATTTTCTCTTCAGCATATTCCTAGTATCTACCACGTGAAAATAAATTAATGGCTCCAGGAGAGCCATTTTCTTCTCAGTGAATGTTTGCTGTCTTTTTCTCCAAAAGAAATAAAGATTATTCTTTAATCAGTGGGAAATTACAAACCAAACTTCAAAGCCCTTGAATAAGGAAATGGCCATTTCCTTCAATAAGTGATAAGAGAAGGTGAAAAGAAAATAAATGCTCTAAAACTGGTGTTTTTGCAAATTAGATACAGTACCTTAGATTTTCTTGTAGGCATTTTAAAACAACACATCACTGCATTTGTCATTATACTATGGACTTAATGTTTCCCACTGTTATTTATGATTTCCTCTGCCCTTTTATGATACTAAAATGTAAGAAAGTAATGTGTAGGGACAGCTTACTGGCATAAAAACCTCATGCCTCATTTATACATCTCTAAAGAAAAAACTTCTAAAAAGTAGTTCACTGTACATGGTTTTACAAGTGGGGTTTACAGGTTTGATTTTATCTTTGTTTACACCGAGTCAGAAATGCTTACTGAATTATTGTTCATTCTTTTTTACTGATACCCTAGATTTGGCATTAAATTTACCAGAGCTCTAGGGAGTGAGTTGGATGGCTTTCCATTTACCCTCCACATTGAAGAAGCCCCGCTGAGGTTTGGTAAAACTCATGTTTAAACTGGCTTTTATCTTTTGACGTAGAAGTTGGTAACTTGGTGATTCCATGTTTTTAAATAATTGTTTAATTTACGGTTGATTTTTCAATGTGTCATTTGATCAGATATACTCTTTTGAAGAAAATTAGATCATTTCTTCAATTCTTCAAATTTCTCTTTAAAATTTTCTCTTTTTTCTTGTACTTACACTGTCTTCTTCTTTTTGGTTAAATCATCACTTTTATTTTCACCTTCGCATGGGGACACCAGACTAGAAATGTCTTGTCGCTGCCAAGAATCTTTTACCTGGAAGGGATGATCGACTTCTAAATTCTTGCTCTTTTGTATTTAATTCTTAAGTGCATTGTACACTTACACTGTTGCTTAGCTTGACCATCTTTTAAGCAGTGAGTATATATTTCAGTGTCTAACTCCACTAGTCATCTTCTCCTCTTCCTTCCTTTTTATTTTACATTTCAGATTACATTACTTCATTGTTTAATTTTAATGTATTCATTTTATGTTTTAAAAAGTCCATTATTTTTTATAAAACAAAATATTCTAAGGCTAATTTTATGACTACCATTGGTCAATGGGTTGCATCCTAAAAACTTCGTCTCTGTTTTCAGTAGGCATCTAAAATTTTTGTTATTGGCCTTGCACTCAGCAAAAATCTGAGACTGAACGCTAAAGTACAGCCCAGAGCAGGTTCAGAGGAACGAGTGGGGCGGCACAGCAGACACATGCGGCCACCTGCGCCTCTTCACTTTCCAGTCTCTCTTTGTTCTCCATATTCTTTCTTTTTTTTTAAATTTTTTTATTATTTTTACCAAGAACATGTATTGATACATTGTATACATAATGATCATAATCAACATAGTTATTTTGTACCTGTACATGATACATCTTGGTTTTCTCCCCTCTTCCCCTCTTTCCCCTCCCCTCCCTTCCATTCACCCACCCCTCCCTATTTGCAACAAGTGTAGCTACACTTTACCATTTTTTCCCCTTTCATCTTACTTTTCTTTTAACCTTCTTCTTTATCCTCCTTTTCCCTATCTAGTTCTCTCTTTTGAATACTATCTCTCTCTTTTTTTTTAAACAAAATATCTATTCTACCCCTTTGTCCTTATTTACACTTATGGTTTCTTATATCAGAGAAACAATTCGATGTGTACTAATAAGTGTCTGATTTATTTCACTTAATAGTATGTTCTCCAGGAATATCCATTTACATACAAATGACTCTAGTTTATCCTTTTTTATGGTGGTGTAGTACTCCATTGTGTAGAAAAACCACATCTTTTTTAGCCATTCATCAGTTGTTGGGCATTTAGGTTGTTTCCAAGACTTAGCTATTACAAATTGTGCTGCTATGAACATGGTTGTGCATATATCACTGTGATATGATGATTTTAATTCTT
>PVJO010028607.1:0-17861 GCA_004026905.1 Hystrix cristata
CATTGCAGCCTATTTTTAATGATTAAAATTTGTAAGTCGTCTAAATTTCCTTCACTAGGTGATTGTCCAAACAAACTAAGGCTCACTCTTGTAATCTCATGTTTCACAGCTGTAAAGAGGAGTGAGGGAGATTTGTTAGCCACTAAGCAAGTACTTTCAGGGATGATCACCTACGCTTGGGGGTGGGGAGGGGCTCTACGCCTTTAAATGAGCTTAACATTTCTCCAAAGTGATTCTCTTTCTGTTTCATATAAGACCCTCGAGAAAAACTTATGAGGAACCAGCCCAAATCAGGGCATCTCTGGACTCATTTATTTTAGGTGAGCTACAGTAAACTTTGCTTATTATAAAACTAAATTAATTGTACTATTAATATAATTATTAACACATATTAATTGAATAAATTGATGGACCCTGTTGTGATATTTCCATACATAAGTACACTGTGTGTTGGTCATGTCTCTCTACCCTCCATCCGTCTACCCTCTCTTCCCTCCCTTCCCCTCAGTCCAGGCCCCTCCCCAGTCCCTAGTAATTCTTCTACTTTCAGCTCATCATGGTTTTAGTTAACCATATGAAAAAAAAGAATATGGTCTTCATCTTTCTATGGCTGGTTAATTCACACAAAATATTCTCCAATTCCATCTATTTTCTGTAAACAACAAGATTCCTTTCTTCTTTATAGCTGAACAATGCTTCACTGTGTGTGTATACTGTTTTCTTTATCCATTCATCTGTTGGTGGGCAGTTAGACTGATTCTATAGTATAGTTATAGCAAAGAGTTTCACAATGAACATGGGCATGCGGGTATCTTCTTGTTTCTTGACTCCATTTCCTTTAGATACATACCCTCAAGTGGGATTAGCTGGATCATAGGGAGTTTTAGTTGCAGTTTTTTGAGGACACCCATACTGTTTTCCAAGGTGGCTGTACCAATTCGTATTCCCACTAACTGTGTATAAGGACTCACCAGAGGAGTTCCCATCCACCAGTTTTTGAACATGTGATACAAGGCCTCGGACTGAGCATGCTCAGAAATGTTCCCAACTCTATCTGTGAGGAGGAGTCTTTCTTGTATGAACAGGCATAAGTTTCTCCAATAAGGGCCACTTGCTTTCTTTGTTCAGAAACACTGCTCTGAAAATTATCTACTGTGTCCTCCTTATTTGCTGCAGGTAATAGACTTTTCTTCCTTTTTTTTATCTCTTGGTTGTGCTTATGGGCTTTGCTGCACCCAGCAGTGAACCGGCTGCATTCTGTTACAGATTCTGTATTTACAGATTTAAAATGCTATCACGAGGTACGATTAGGTGTAAAATGCTGACATGAAGTGTGGAATGCAATTCCGTGTCTATCACCACGCATCACTGTGGCTGGATTTATTGTGGAAATTTTCCACCTGCTGATGTTTGTATAAATGCGGTTCTTTGTTGGTTGCGTTCAACTACATCTGCCTCTGAGCAGTGTTTTCAGGCATGTTACTCGTGGATACAGAATAAATACTTCCACTTTAAACCGAGTGGAAGCGGCGCGTCCGGAGCTCCCTCGGATCTGTCTCTCGCTTCAGCAATGTTTGGACCCAACGGGCCTGGGGACTCCCTCCTTCATCTTCCACCCACCTTCCAGGCACAGACTTCGGGACCATCTCCTCGCCCATTTCCAGGCCCGGCCAACACAGTTCGTTCTTCGGTAGCTCCTTACTGCTGACCCTCCACGACCGCTCAGATACAAGGTGGCGGCAGCCGTCCACCGCCGGCAAATCTGCACCGGCCGCTTTGCGGAAACCTGCCCCGGACACCGCGGACGCTGCCCTGGCCCGGGGAAGAGCCTGGAGCAGGCTCTTTCGGCTCTTCATGCCTTGGGCTTGGCCGAAGCAGACCCCTCCTCTGTGATCTCCTGGAGCACTGCTTCCCAGATGAGGAGGTGCCACTCATGGAGACAGGAATGGTCCCACTAACCTCCGCAGGCCGGCGGGCAGCTGACCCTGCAGCGCGGTCGGGAGGGCGCCTGGTCACCCATGCAGGCTGGTGGCCCAGCCCGCCCCTCCGCGCTCCACAGCCTTTTCACCTCAGGCACCCCTCCCGAGTCTTGGGCCAAAAAAAAACAAAACAAAACAACCCTGAGTGCACCTCGAGACCCTAATGGTCAGAAAAATAAATCAGACACACAATATCAAATATCGTGTGACTTATATGAGAAGCCAAAAATATAAATGAATGAAAGAGCAAAATAAAAGGTAATACGAAACAGGAGATAGAACTTTTGCAAACTGGGAGGGGACCAAGAGATGAAGGGAGCGGGGAGGAGAGGGAAGAGGATGACAAAATAACTGAGATGTGTTATGTACATGTACCAGCTACCCATGATGAATGTAATCGTTACCTACTGCAGAATGCACCAATAAAACTTAAAAATAAATAAAACACTGCATGTTATATTCTCTCTCTCTCTCATATGAGAGAGAACATATCTCATATGTGAGAGAGACAGAGAAAGAGAGTGTCTTAGTTACTTTTCTCTCATTGCTGAGACAAAATACCTGACACCCAAAATTAGGGTGAGGAGAGGTTCATTTAGCTCACAGTTTGTAGAGGTTTCAGTCCACAATCAGCTGGGTCCAAGTTAGGGCAGCATGGCCAACAGGCAGAAAGCAGCAAGGCAGGCAAGGAACGCAGCAAGTGGGTAAGCAAGCCTCTTTTTCTCCCTTACATTTTATCCAGGCTGCCTAGTTTTAGGGTGGGCAGCACTCCCACCCTTAATCCTAATACCCTTAATCCTAGTGTCACATTCTTGATCCCAGCAGAACCATGCCAAACCAATCAGGGGACTAATTTAGTAGTCACACACTCTAGATCCAGCCCCACCTATGACCACATGAGGCTTTGGGAGGACATCTAGACACAAACTGTAACAGAGAAAGATATATATTCTGCCAAAAATATATATGCACATTTCAGGAAAAGAAAAACTTCTATAAATATTTTAAATCTAAATTTATTGAGACATCATGAGAGTAATACAAGTTACCTTTGGCCTCTACAATTAATGGAGGTGCTCACAGTTGTGGCCATTAGCTTCCAGACATTTATTAACACAGCAAACCGCTGCTTGGGTAACCTGGGTCATTGAGATTACTGCACATGCATTTTCAATTTCTTGTCTAAGGGCTGGCAGTGTAGTTGGTTTTCTGTGATATACGACATCCTTGAAGGTCCCCCAGATGAGGGTAATACCATCTGTTGAAACATCGTACTATTTTTCTTTTCCTGAAGTGTGTATACATTTTTTGGCAGACTCTGTATGTACAGAAATCTTGTTTATAAGTCACACAGTAATAAACAGAATATTTTGTGAAATTATTTTGTTAAAGTTTTGCACATCAAACTCACTTGAAAGACCTTTGAAGAAGCTTCCACATCCTCCAACATCAGAATTTCAATCATATTTAAAGAATTTTTTTAAAAAGTGAAAGTGTTATTTATCTTGGAAGTGATTCTTTTTCATGTGTTTTAATGAATGACTTGGATAATTTTGAAATAATCAGAGGTAGTAAAGTAGAAGAAACCGGCTAATTAACTTTGTCAAAAATTCAGGATATCTCAGGTGGATTTCGTAACTATTTAGATTGAATTTTGATAAGACAGATGAATTTTACCATATATACAAGTAATTTTTTCACTCCTATTTTTCAAAAAACAAATTGGATAAATGTGACTATACACTTAGAACTACCTCATATGAAACTCTTCTAGTAATTATATATTTACCTTAATTGTGCTGGAAGTTTTACCTGTGCAGGTATATGCTAGCTTACCTGCGTATGTATGAAATTAAAATGTCAATTAGTGACCATTGACCTATTATTATTATATCAGCAAGGACCTGAATCCTTCACATGGAAATGCAGATAATAACAGATTATAGCTGTGGTTCACATGTAAATAATTACTTTTATTCTAGGTACATTTCTGCTGTCGGTTTCTAGTTTCACTCCAATATGGTGTGAGAGCTCACTTTGCAGTACATTCATTCCTTGGGATATGTTGAGATCTTCTTGTTGCTATGAGCCTCGTCTGTTTTGAATAAAAATAAAGTTAAAAATTCCCAGAAGAGGAAAATCCATGAAGATAGAGAATAGCTCACTGGTTTCCCGGATTAGGGGGGAAAGGTTGGGAGACTAGAGCCAGTGCATAGAGTGTTTTGTTTTGGGATAACAAAAATGATGTGGATTTGGTTGTGGTCATGGTTGTACAACTCTGTCAATGTTCTAAAATATTCCGAATCTTACACTTTAAGTTTATAAATTGTATAGTATGCAAATTTTAGTTCAGTAAAGCTGTGATTTTATAAAACAATTGTTTCTATGTGAACTAGAGACACATAGTAGTTTCGACCCCATATTTGGCAATGATCTTAATTTTTAAAATTCTTACAATCATTTAGACATAATTTTTAGTAGAAAGATAAAACATTTCAACAAAGCCTTTCAATGCAGAGAATAATTTTAAATTCTAAAATATTCTAATTTTAAATATTAAAGAATTATAATACCCAAATTTCTATAGTGGCTATTAATGGCTTATTTTATATCAACACATATCTTATAACATCACTTACATTATACCAAAATAAATACATGAGTAATTAGAACTCTTAAATTCTTTTCTTTGTATTATTATAAGTGTGAAGGAAAATAATTAGGAAACTAAACATGAATATTCCCTTCCTTGTTAGTAAAATTTTTTTTTAATCTTGAGTGCTACAACACTTTTATTACATGAATGCTACCAACATTTACAGTGAGCTGTTAAATGATTGTAAAACAATGAATGTGTGGAGGTTTAGATGATTTTTGTAGGCGATTTTTGTTTAATCGTTTAATGTGATTTTTGTCGCACATTGTATATCTGGAACAGAACTAATACAATTTTTGTTGTTTGGGAGGCTAGTCTGTAATGTACTTCAGTTGAGAAATGTTATTGTGGAGTTATACACAGTGGAGTACGACTGTGTTATAAAAAAGGATCAATTTGAGTCATTTGGGGGAAAACGAATGGACCTTGAGACTTCATTTAGATAAATCAGACACACGATCTTAAACATCGCATGTTTTCATATATATATATATATATAAAACAAAGTTAAACCAACCATTGTGGCACATCCTTGTAATCCTTGTAATCCCCACACTGGGAAGCCTGAAGCAGGAGAATCGCCAAAAGTTTGAAACCAGCCAGGTTACACAGTGAGACTTTGCACCAAAAAGATAGGGAAACCAAAGTATAAATAAATTAAAGAGCAAAATAAAAGATAGATAGTAGGAAATAAGGAGATACATCTTTGCAATTGGAAGTTTACCAAGAGATGCAGAGGGGGGAGAGGAGGGGAAGAGGGTATGAAAAGAATGAAGTGTGTCAGGTTCCTGTGCCAACTCCTCATGATGAATATAATCATCATGCTGCAAACAGGAACTAATATAAATAAAAATTAAAAGAAATTACTGAGCTGGGGTATTGTTCAATGTTAGTGCACTTGTCCAATACGTGTAAAGCCCTGAGTTTGCTTCCCTGTAGAGAAAAAATATATTTTTACCTTTTTTATGATTAAACTTTATTAAAATTTCTTTTGTGTCCTTTTGATTTATGTATGACACATTTAAAGCACCACCGTAATTTCCTTCTCACTCTGAAAGCGGCTCACTCCTGTAACCACTGGGTGGCTGAGCAGACAGAACTTTTGGTCCCTCGGCTCGCTCGCCTTGTCGCAAGTGGCCCCCGTAAGGGCTGCACAGGAGCGCACGCGCTGCGGGGAACTGTGAGGGGTTGGAGTCTGAACCACATCTGACTGGTGCTATGGTTTGCATTTGAAACGTGTCTCCAAATCTCGGTCCCCAACTGCACAGGCGAGGCCTTGGGGAGTGAATTGATCACGACAGTCCAACTGCATCGCTGAAGCAAGCTGTTCATGGATTCCTAGCTTAACGGGCTTGCGGAGGAGGCTCTGCTTCCCAGCAGTCTCCTTTGCCAGACTTGCACCGCAAAGCTGTGTCTCCTCATGGGCCAAAAGCTACCGGGCCAATCATGTACTAAAACCTGTGAAACCAGGCCCAAAATAAACCTTTCCTCCTGCAAGGCTGTTTCTCTCTGGTACAGACAGAAACTATCACACCGGGGATCTCATTACTTCCCTCTCACCCCCAGGAATGGAGGCTGGAGACTTAGGCACACCGGCGGGATCAATTCCAGGGGCTCAGGTACATAGGGGACAGAGCGGGAAGAAAAGAAGATACCGCTGTCTTCCCAGAATCACCAGCGTCACACCTAGGGTGCTGCCACCCAGGGTGCTGGTTTCCTTGCAGCTGAAGGACTGGCCTCAGCTCAGCTTATCTGTGGCCGCCTCTCTCCATCTACCTTGGCCTCTTTTTGCTGAGACGTCCCTCACTTCGGCTTTGCCACAGCGTCAGCACACCTCCTTGGTTCCTCCGGATTTGCCGGGAGGAGCCTTTTCCTCCCCAGAGGGGTTCACACTGGGCTGCAGGACCATCTGAGAGAGTTGGATGGAAACCAGGCGGCTGTGCCCCTTCAGGTGGAAGTGCCCTGTCTCAAAGTCCATCACAAAGACCTAGCAAGATTCCAGGGGCCCAATAGTGTCAGATGAGGGCAAGTTTTCTATCTAACATGAAGTGAGAAGTGACAGCACATCTGGGAACATGTTCAGGATTTTGGTTAAATTTTATTACAACCGACCATTCTGGCTAAAAATACCCCCCCATGAAGCTGAAGGATAAACAAAATTGAAAGATTATGTTCTATGTGTTT
Source organism: Hystrix cristata (assembly GCA_004026905.1). NCBI lineage: Eukaryota > Metazoa > Chordata > Mammalia > Rodentia > Hystricidae > Hystrix > Hystrix cristata. The sequence goes on from PVJO010028607.1 coordinate 6,820, forward strand.
TTCAGTCCATCGTGATAACATTTGAGCTCTCTGCTGGATTTAACTGTTGATTGCCTGGTGTGGATTTAGATATTTCATCTGAACTTCAGGAAATGTAGTTTCACCCCTCCTTTCCTGTGTTTCCTATGCAGACGTTTGGCATACCTTTATTCACCGCAAACAGCATTTTATTAAGGGAGTCGCTAACAAAAAATACCAAAAGCAAAGCATTGATAAGTGATGAAAATTGCAAAACACAAGAATCACAGATGACTAATAGCACTGCCAGGTGCCTACTACAGTCCAAGATTCACTACTAGCGTTACCACGTGGATATTATGGCCTAAAAATAAACCAGAGCAGATTGGCCTTCCCTTCCGCATCTGGTCCGGGCACCTGCAGAGACGCTTGTGGGGAAGAGGAAGTGGAAGGTCGGGCTGACACGGCAGAGTGTGCTGTCTGTGAGGCCGCTTTACCCCGCTGGTGAGCTGGCAAGGCGTTCAAGGATCCACGGGACTCCCTGCTATTTCAGAGACTCGCACATTTAAGGTTGGTTGGAAGTTGTCGAACCCTCCAGGACATCGGATGATGCAGGCACTGGGATTCGCTCTGTCTCGCTGCCTCCAGCGTCAGGGCGCTCGCTCCACCTGCTGCCAGCTAACGCCGTGTTCACCTTTCCGGGCTGAATGCGAGCACGGGTTCCTCGGGTCTGTCCGGCGCACAGGTCGTTCAGCTCTGCCTAGAGTTTCATCTGCGGGAGAAACTGAGATAAGCAAATCTAACAAGGTACCAGCACACTCTGGTTTATTTTCCTATGGGGACAGTGGTAGGTTATCGTCCTATTTTCATTAAAAGTCAGGAATCATGTGAACGATTTAAAGAAACATTTTCCTGTGTCTTCCTTCTCCTTCTGTCATAGAAGCTGAATTTAATATCAGGGAATCCAGGAATCTCTACCTTTTGATATCAGGCAGTTTTCAACTTCCTGTTGTACTTACAGTAAAGGAAATTACACTGGGATATCTGGAATTAAATGCAGTTTTATTTTGGCTTTCAAAGTTCCACCCAGGAGCTACTCTGTCCTAATAAAAAAAAAAATTTCCCTTCCCCAGCACACAAAGGATACAGAGAAATTAAGAAAGCCCTAAGGCCAAGCTTGAAGGGCCGGGGCAATGGGAGAATATGGTATTTGACAGGGAAGACTAAAATTTCCCTTACACCTTAAGAAGTACAAAATGGGGAGGAATGAAGCCTGGCTGCACAGTGCACACAGGTCGTTCCTAATTTCAGTGTTTGAGGGACTGGAATCTCATTGTGCCCTGTTTGCCTGATTGATTTCTGGTCTTTGGAAAAGAGCTTTCACTGTGAGAGCTCAAGTAGTCTTTCTTCTAAAATTAAGAAGACATCCTTTCTTCAAGAGGAGGCTTTAGGGGCTGGGGATTTAGCTCAGTGGTTAGACTGCTTGCATCACAAGCACAAGGCCCCAAGTTCGATCCCCAGCGCCAAAACAAACAAACAAACAAACAAACAAACAAACAAAAACAAGAGGAGGCTTTAACTCCAGGCACTACTGCTCCATTGTTGTTATTGTTGCTATTGATTTCTGTGTTTCATTCAACACTTTCACATATGTGGTAAATCTTCTTTCCATCTTTGCCACAAACCCACTATAGAACCCTTCCTTTCTCTCTTAATGCCCACTGATAATGCTTGGCTAGCTATTTTTTTTTTTTCTGAAAAGTGTCAGATGCATGTAGTTCTAGCTAGTCATACCTGAGCCAGCTAAATTTCAAAGAGCAGAGCAAGTAGAATGGAGATTTCCTGAGGTCCATAAGAGTGCTTATTTAATTTTAAAAAATATTTTATTATCTTTTATAAATACATGTTTGCAATATATAGTGGTTGTGTAAGCCTTATCCTGCTTTGTTTGTAGAAATATGAATTCTTCTTTGAATATGAGTCCTTCCCAAAAGTCATTTATTTTTCTTTATTTGCTCAGAAATAGAAAATTAAGTGATATCTTCCTTAAATTGAAACGATATCTTTCTTAAATCCTGTGAAGAACTTACATTTCAAACATTGGAGCCTAGCTTCTGGTATTGATAATATTCCAGTAGCTAAGACTAATTAATGATGTAAGAAAATGTGTTTCATTATTTTGAGTTTTTAAAATGTTATATTAGATTTTTAGAAGTCTTTTAGAAGACTATTTGTGAGAAAAAAGAGTAGTTAATTAGAGAAGTCTTGAGAATTCACTATATTACAGTAATACTATCCAGGGTAGCGACAGGTGATTTTTCAAATTCATGCAACGCATCTATGTTTTTATGGGCTTTTGCAAATTGTTAAATTGTTTCAATCGTATCAGATAGTGAATAATTATATGGTTGCAGATCTCAAATATACCCCAAGTTAACAGAAACAATTAGAAATGAAACACTATATTGACTATGGTGAGAAATGTGTTTCAAGAAATACAATACAGATTAGAAATGTAATTAGTCTGCTTCATGTTGCTACAGGTAAATATCTGAGGCAGTGAACTTATAAAGAGAAGTTTATTGGCTCATAGTTTTGGATGTTCTAGTCTAGAATCAGGCAGTTCCATTTGCTCTGCGCTTCTGGAAAAAACCTAGCAATGGTGGAAACAGGTTCTGGAATATACACACATTATGACCAGGAAGCCAGGGAGATAGGACCTGCAGGGACCCCCAATCTCTATCAAAGGCACACTCCCATTATGTCTGGATCTCCCACAAGCCCCCTCCAGCAAAACCCCACCTCTCAAAGGCTCACAGAACTCCCAATACCACTAGCCTGGGATCCAACAATGGACCATTGGTGGACATTATCTGTGTCCAGTCCACAGCAAATGCCATAGACATAACTAGTGTTTGCATATCTCTACATTTACCACTTCCATGTAAAACCTTTTTCAATCTCTTTTTCAGATGTTACATTTTATGCCCTTATATTAATGCATGCTCATCAACTCAAAATCCTCATGGCATTTTATGTTTCTTCTTGAAAAGGCTTGACCAAACTTGGGCTTGCAAAGTTATCCAACCGTGTGTGTCCCTGGGCATGTTGCTGGACCTCTTTGTGGTTTTAAATTTTCATCTGAAAAGAGAATCAGTAGGGAGTTACTTTGCAGGAGTTTTGTTAGTATTACAGACATTTATTCCCATGAAGAACTAAACTCTGTGGTTTACAAAGCATGTCAAATACTAAATATTAACAATTTTTTTTCAAACAACCTTTCTTCATCTCGTGTACAATTTTTATTTATTTGTGCAAGGGAACATATATATTTTAAATACATTAGAATGCCAGGATGTAGACTCGTTTGTCTTATTTGCTATGACATTGAAAAGCTCAGAGCTGGGGTAATGGCTGATCTTCATTACGAAATTTTATAGAGTCACACATACATGTGCCTCATTCATACACATCCATTAATTGCACAATTGTTTTATAAATGCATTCACACATGCATACAATCTGTTCTTGCATCTCATATAGAGGAGGCACTTCCTAAATGCAGTGATTGCTCTAATTAATTAATTTAATCAGTCAGTTGTGTATTCATTAGTCCACATGTTCCTTCACTACATGCTGTGGCCCCATCTAATATTTGAAAAATAATTAAAAGTACAATTTTCTTGCTATGAATGCAGACACAGACATGCTCATAGAAATTTGCTTTGCCGTATCTGGATATGACCTTTAGTGAATGTCATAGTGAACAATTAAACTGCACCCTGAAAAAAGCCAGTCACTTATCCAAAACAGTGACCATCAATGGCTTCATTGTTTGTGTTTAACTGAGTCCAGTGGAATGGAGGGCCTTGGGTGGGCCCCAAATCCTCAGCTTTATCTCCCATGGTGGCTGAAATCCCATTTGACCAAAGGGAGCCAGTGAGCTCTCTCCCAAGTATTTTTACCTGGTGCAGCTACTATGAAACCTGTCAGTTCTGGTCAGGGAGACATGAGTGTGCTACACATTGCATATTTGTCCCCAAGAGATGAGGGAAGGGAAGCCCCTCTCTTCCTGTGGGCACCAGTATGTTGGGATATGCAGATGGAAGGTGGCTGCTCACTTACTTCCAGCCACGCAGGCGGGCTGGCTCCAAGGACATGAACAGGAGCAGAGCAGCAAGGAACGGCTGAGTCATTCTGCCCACGAGCCTCCCTGCCTGAGGGCTGGTTGAGGTGTGAGATTGAAAGTCTCTGTGATTTAAACTGGTGCATTAGTCAGCTTCCCATCACTGTAACCACTGTAGCAAAATGCTTGAGATAAATGAAGGTTTATTTTGGCCCATCGTTTGAGTTCAGGGGTAGGTTGGATGAACCCCCTGCACTTGGGCCTCTGTCAGGGGCCTCACAGGTGGTGGCAGAGAGAGTTCGCCTAATGGCAGCCAGAAAGCAAGGACAAGGCCAAAGTCCCACAATTCTTTTCAAGTGCATGACCATCCATGAGGCCATAATTTTTGTTTGTTTGTTTGTTTTGTGCTGGGGATTGAACCCAGGCAAGCACTCTGCCACTTGGCCTAAATCATCAACTCCATTTTTTGTTTGTTTTGTTTTGTTATTGAACCAAGATGATTTATTAGTATATTTTAGATATACACAACAATTGCATTCATCATAGTTAATTTGTACCTGTACATGATATACTTTGTTTTTTCTTCCCCCTTCTCCACCCCCCTTCAATTTCCCTTCTCCTCCTTATTTACAATAGCTTTATTTACATTTTTCCATTTTTTTCTCTTTTTCTTTTCTTTTCCTTTTCCCTTCCTTCCCTTCCGCCTCCCCCCTCTCTACTTCTCCTTCCCATTTGAACGTTTTTTTTTTCTTTTTCACTATTATCTCCTCCGCTGTTGGTGGGAATGTAGACTGGTTCAACCATTGTGGAAATCGTGTGGAGAGTCCTCAAAAAACTACAAGAGGTTCCATTTGACCCAGCTATTCCCCTTCTTGGTGTCTTCCTGGAAGAATTAAAAACATTGTACCACGGCAATATAGGCACACTCACTTTTATAGCAACAGAGTTTGTAATAGATAAATCTTGGAAACAACCCAAATGCCCAGCAACTGATTAATGGATAAGAAGCTGTGGCTTTTCATATGCAATGGAGTACTACTCTGCCATAAAATGGATAAACTTGAAACATTTATAGGTAAATGGGTGCACCTTGAGAACATACTCTTAAGTGAAATAAATCAGACACACATAAGTACATATTTCATTGTTTCTCTGGTATGAGAAACTGTAAGAGTAAATAAGGACAGAAATGTATAGTAGATATTATGAAAAAAGAAGGAAACAGCATCTTAAAAGTCCTACCACCTGCCCTTTACACCACCGTGGGGCTGAGCCTCTAACAGTGGGCTTTTTGGGGACATACATCCAAACCACAGCAGCTAGCTCGAGCCTGAGGCATCTCCACTATTATGTCCACTGTCCAAGCCTTCACTCTCCTCCTCCTCTGAAGCAACTCAGTTCTCTGAATGTCAAGGTGTGGAGACGGGTGGAGGCCCTGCCCAGGGCTCTCCCTTCCTTCTGCTCATGATAAGATTCATATCTGTGGGACACTCACTCCCGTTCTTCTAAGCATGCTAAATAGCCAGGGTTCAGTTTTCTTCTTCCTTGCTCTTGGCAAGTCATGTTGGAGATGACTGAAAATTTTTCAATGTGACAGGTCACCACTAAAATAACAAATTATGTAGATGTTCCTCTAAAATGTAGTGTGAACTCTTTAATTGCACAATTTTTTTTAAAACCCATTTACCTTTATTTCTAGCCATTTCTGTGCAAGGAACCTATCTCTGGTCATGTAGCTGAAGCATGGTGTTATATTGCCACAAGAATTGAAATATAAAGATTGCTTTCGGTGTCTGAAAGTAACTGTAAAGTGCTGGTAAACAGGACTTGGCTGAGTGGAAATGTCAAAAATTTTTACAAGACTTTGAGTGTCTTGGAAAAGAGAAAATATCACTATGCATAATCATGTGGTATAGTAGATGGCCACAAAACTATATATTTTCTAAAATTTAGCAACACAAATTCTGCAATCAAGTGTAAAAATGATGCATGACACAGATGGGGAGAAGAGAACCATGATAGATTATAGGAATTAATCCATCACAATTCTCCCTTGAGGAGATGTAAATAATCATCTACAGTCTCTAGGAATTGCAACTGAAGGCTGAGAACTGGGGAAGTTTTTAAAATGTTAGTTTACACAATAAGGAGTATGTGAGATACAAATTTCATTGTAGAAAAAGATGATAATTACTGTTTTTGTATCTGCCTAGAATAGTACAGAGTTTGCAAAATTATTTTCACATAAAACAGAGCATTCCTTGTTGTAAAAATGAAAAGAGTGCGTATTTAATAAATTCCACATGTGAGAGTGCATGTATTCTGTACCTACAGCCATGATCTTCAAAATTTGCAGAAGGGGGCACATGGGTGGTCTTTTCAGTCCTAAGATTTCTGGTTGAATGGTCACACTTTATGAATTTTGTCTCTCAGGCTGGTCTGAGATCAAGCAACATACATAACAAACAGTCTTGGTTTTTAAAGATGTCAGATTTTTAGCCGTTATGATTGTTAATTAAATTTACCTTCCTAAATTGTAGGCCTTTGTGGAAGTTGAAACAAGTTAGTGAAGCCTCTCTAATCTCCATGACCTGAGCAGCTTTGCTCCACCGCACCCTTCTGCCATGATGTTTCTGCCTTGGAGCCAACTCACCATGAACTGAATCCTCCAAAACCATGAGTCAAATAAACCATTTCATTCTGGGTGTCAAGTATTTGCTCTCAACAATGGGAAAGATGACTAATCCAGGTGCAGAATGCTGAGTACTGCTCCATGTCATCTCATAGCACAATGGTTCTGGGTTGTGTGTGTGTGTGTGTGTGTGTGTGTGTGTGTGTGTGTGTGTGTGTTACTAGGGATTGAAGGCAGTCTACCACTGAGCTACATTTTATGCTCTTTCTATTTTTTTCAGATAGTCTCACTAAGTTAGCCAGCGGGGCTTGAACTTGAGATCCTCCTGCCTCAGCCTCCTAAGAAGCTAGGATCACAAGTATATGCCACAAACCTGGATTCTGCTCATTTCATTTCAGTCCATTTTCTCTCTATGCTTCCTTCATTACGATTTTTAAAGAAAAATCCTTATGTTCCTCGACCTTTTCTTTCATAATCTCTAATCTCTTGCTAGTTGTATCCAGCTTTGTTTGCATTACAGATATTGTACATTTTCTACTCTAAAATTTCCTTTTGTGTTTTTGTGTATTTTCTAATTTTGTTTTCATTTCCGTCATTTCTCCTATTTATTTAAATATATGGTATACTTTTATAGTAACTCTCATAATTGTCTCTCTCTTATCCCTCACTCTGGGGATTTTTGGTTTTTTTTTCCTTATTATTTTTCCTGATAATCATGTTTCCTGTTCATTTGAAAAACACCTATGGAATATCTGCCATTTTGAATTTTACCTTTTTTGGGAGCTACATGTTTTCATATTCTATTGAATATTGTTGACTTTTTTCTGGGAAAAAGTCAGTTTGATTCTTTTGCAGTTGGTTTTTGAGTCTGTTGAAGCCTGTTCACAGCAGTGCTTGTTGTGGGATGGCTTGGCCTCGTCTCAGAGCTGACGCCATCTAGTGGCCTGAGGGTTCCACCTGGTGCAGTGTGCACTGGGCCGCTTTCCCCCAGCTGGTGGGGACACAAGCACCTTGAGCCTGTGCGTGACCTCGGAGTGGTGCTTTTATTTTCCCAGCTTTGGTTATGTTCCCGTATTTCATGCACAGTCAGTAATCATCCCAACATGAAGGGGCCTTCGCGGGGCCTCCTGAATCTCTCTCTTTACAAATTTACATTTATTTAGAAGTCTGTTCCACAAAATCTAGAGGCCTTGACTTCTCAAACCCTCCACTGTGTGTCTTCACTTCTGCAGATTCTCTGGGCTTGGCTGGGTTCTTCTTTGTGCTCTCCATCCTTGAGGCAGGAAATAGGTGCAAGTGACACCCTCACCGATTGCTTGCTACCTCGCGTGTACTACGTCCTGTGCTGAGAAGTATGCAGTGTTGGACGCAGTTATTTCATGTATTTGTCCACCTTTCTAGTTGCTTAAAATAGAAGAAGTATTAGTTTGCTCAAACTGCCACAGCACAACTCCACAGACTGAATGGAATTCAGTAGTTTGTCTCTCACAGTTCTGGAAGCTGAAAGTCACAGGACAAAGTGCTGGCAGATTCACGAGCCGATAGAGGAATGACAATGCCCAGCTCCGGGGAATAGGGGTGCGAGTCGATGTGACTGAGGGAGCTCTGGAGCGACGTGTGGATCGTGAGGGCTCTGACCAGTTTTGTGAGCTGTAACTCTTGCATTGTTATGACTCATGGACCTGGCCTGTTCAGACGGGATCCCGGGAGTCACTGCTCTGTGAAGTTCCTACAAGAAATATTGGCTACTGCAGGACATGAAATTTCTAAGCTAGGAAGGAAATTTTACCCACCACGGCTGAATCTCATTGCCTTGCACCTCAACTCCAGTATAGGTGGAAGAAGAAAGCAGGTAAAGGGACTCTACACCCCTCCACACACCATGCACACATGTGTGTGCTGCCGCAAGGCTCCTGCAGGACTCCCGCCTCCTGCTGGCTATCAGGAGCTCTTGAGTGTCTCAAAATTTTCTCTACTTGCCAGCTAACAAGATAGCTGCCACATCTTATACATACTGGCAGAAGACATGAGACTTCTGTATTGGAGACAAAAACACTTATTACCCAAGCACAGTAGGAAACCTGACCATCCTATTCCCGCAGACTCTGAATCTCCCTCCCAGGGTGACAGAGGAACATGCTTTGGATAGAGAGACAGAGTGTTTACATCCCAGCCAAGTACTCCAGACTCAGGTAACCCTATTTTATAGTGGACAGCAAACAAATCTGTCCAGCCCTTACCCTAGAGGGAGACATTACCTTCTATACTAGGCACCAAGCAACCTGGCTATCTGTGCCAGAGGACTTGTGAGTTTTGGTTGTTTGGGTCCCATGTAGAGTTAGAAATCATACTACCAGTTAAAAAAGGAGCATCTAACAAAGCCAAGTATTTAAATCTGATAAAATACAACATAGTATCAGGACACCCTGGCATGTGATAAAAATACTATGTGTTTAAATTTTTAAAAATGATGACAGTAAAAAACACATTGCCAGTAATCTTCCTCAAACCATTCCCCTCACTTCGAACACATTTGTCCCATTGTTCTTACCACTTTCTGAAATAGTTCTGGAAGTCTTCTTTCCTGTCTTTCGGTGTGCCCTTGTGGAGGCCTGTGTGTTCTGAATCGATTAAAAACATTTACGTTTTGTGGTCATTTTGATTTGGGGATGAGCAGAAACTGCACCATGCCAGATCTGATGAATCAGGTGATAAGGACACACTGAAGAGTTTTTCCAAGTCTGCCCTTCTGCTGGCTGATATTAGGCAGCAGCCTTCACCACCTTTTTTATCACACCTCTTAAAGACACTCATGAAATAGCACTTCCGGACCTGCTTCCAAAAGTGACAAGCATTACAGAATGGATAACTCTGTGTGAAGCAAGAGCGAGTAATTCGAGGGGATTCATGGCCATGTGTATTTTATCGTAATAATTTTTTTGACTTAAACATATTCTACAGTTTTCGATCAACCCTTGTATATAGTAAACTTGAGAAGCTTGGTGCATACTGGGGAACATGCATATTGACTAACAGATAAGCAGAGAAGTTTTCAGTGCAGGCAGGCTGGGGCTGGGCAGGAGCTAACAGGTCCTCTTCTCGCATGCAGAAGGGGGAACTCCTTGGCCAGCCCTCCCGCAGGCAGGCAGGGGAGCAGTGGTCCTGGTGGAGACACAGGGCTTTCTGCACACATCACCACCCCGGGTGGTAGGGGTGACACTCAGGCACAGGTGTCTGTGCTCAGGCCACATAGGGAGCTTGCAGACAGAGTCCTGGCACCGGCCTGGGCAGAGGCCTTCGGAGGGGGCAGGAGCCGGGGGGAGGGAGGGGCTCTGGTTTCTAACTCAGGACAATTGTGCAAAAGCTATGACAGGGCAAAGCCGCAGAGGCACAGCACTGTGAACCCGCAGCTGGGGCAGCCCTCCGGATGTCTTCACACACTTATCTTCCGGACCAGCTCAGCCCTGGAACTGCAGGGCATCGCTTCCTCCTGCAGTGCTCTGCAGGCGCCCCCTGCTGGAAGCTCAAGCGTGGCGCTCACTCCAAAGGAGGAAGGGTGAGGAAACTCGGTCTACCCCACGTTGAGGTCCTCTGGCTTCAGCTGAGGGTATGGAAGCTACTAGGAGTCTGCTACGCTTAGATTCCATAGACCAGGGCCACACAGAGCCTGAGGTTCTAGGTGTGGAGATTTTGGACTTTTCTAGGTACACGACCCTTAGTCCTTGTTTTGCTACCCAAGGCTTTTAAATAAAAGGGTTCCTCAGTTTTCTTGAAATTGGTTTCCTTTTTTTCCCCTTATTGTACAATTCAAAGTGAAGTCAGGAATGAATACCTGAAATAACATGATTTGAAAAACAAACAAAATATTTAGTGACATTAAAGCATGCAGCACACAGGTACCTTCCATGACATTTCAGGTTTATTAAGGTTCGAAGAACCATCTGTGAAAAATTCTACCCATCCCTTGCTGTCGTTCAATCATACACCTTGAAGATATTACACAGAGTGGAAGGATCAGCCTTTATTTATTAAAAACCACTTTTTTCTTTCGCTACAGATGGTCATTGCATTTGCCAAGAGAATATGTCATCATAGAGCAATACCTCAAAGGGTAAACAACTGAATTACAAATCATCAAAGCAAAAAGCAGTGTAGCTTTTGTTTGAAATTTCAGACCCTGGTGAACTGAGTCAATGGTTTCAAATAACAAATGATTTGCAAATGTGCTCAAGAGCAATTTTTACAGAAATGAAAATACTCATTTTAAAATTGTATACTTACAAAAGAGGTTCCTGGGGACAACATTTAAGCCCACTCTGTAAACTC
>PVJO010028608.1:0-17895 GCA_004026905.1 Hystrix cristata
TCACTGTTAGGGATTCAATTTATTAATGGGCAGGAGGGCAAACATTCAGTCTGTAATGGCCACTTTGTGAGAACCTGTCATACTCAAGTAGTTTTTTACTTTGGTTCTGATCTTATGAATAATCAATCTGTAAAAGAGATACAAACTTTATTCTTTTATAGTTAGGAAAACTAAAGCCCAGAGACCTCTGTTGTCCAAAGTCAGAGCTGTAAAGAATTTACACCAAAATCTCACTCTAATATGCCAGCTCTCTCCACTGTAGTGTGTAAACTTGGTTTAAGATGTAGGTCAGATTACATGACCATAGATTTTCTTTTTTTACTTGTTTTGTTTTGTTTTTTGTTTTGTTTTGCTTTGTTTTTTATAACCACATATTTTCAACCTAGAATATTTTGTGGAAAGAAAACTCGCTGAGTAGAATGTTTTGATTTGTGTTAACCTCTTAAGAAAAACAAGAACGGATTGCCTAAAGGGAAGCCAACATTAAAATTTTCATTTATAACAAATAGAAGTGTCCTAGCCCATCTATCCCACCTCACTGAAGGATAAGGGACTGGAGGTGCAGAAAATAGAAGGAGCCTGCATAAGCTCACACTATGTAGTATATAGCATATTTAGAATTTACACTCAGAATTCTTGGACCCATTCCCAGCTCTCTCTCCTCTAGAACTCTAACTGTGAATTTAAGTTCTCAAGAGACATAATGTATTTTCATTATTGTTTAAATGCAACTATTTTGTCTCTAACGGATCAGAATACCCTGAGCTGTCTTGTTTTCCAAGTTTAGGGGTTTAACTTAGTCATTTCAACTTGGTATTTTTGGTCACAATCTTCAGGGCCTTTGTCTAGATTCAGTCTTCCGCCCTCGGTCCCACAGTTTGGACAATGGCTGAATTAAGGCAGAAGTACTTGCTGAGTCACTTGACTTGAAAACGAGTGTCAGAATGCAGGTCAGAAAGTCTAGCTCTGATTCCTGTTCTATCACTAGCCGACGCCCTCCTTCCGGTCCAGAGCAATCATTTCTGAAAAGTTACTAGCTACGCCACAGTAGGAACATCATTTTGCTTTGTTGGACCTCATAATCTTACCTTACTGGGAGGGGAGTGAATACCTGCTCTTCTGATTTCCCAGAGATTTATACAGTTCAGTGAAATCATGGATGTGAATACACCCATAAGAAACTGAAAAAAACTTTTTAAAGTTTTGGGATGGAGACTGACCACCCAAATCTTAACTCTTTCTCCTTCTTCTGGGGTTTCCTAGGGAGATTCTAGTAGAGTCCATGCAAATAAGCCAATAACCAAGTTGGAAACAAAGTACGGCATGGCTTACAAAGATAAAGCTTTCTGCTAACAAAAAATTAGATTTTCTACAAAAACTATCGTGTCAAGTACAAGTGGAATTTTGTGTTACCTTGCTAATATTTATGCTTTTCCTTGTCTTAATTCCTTGCAGTGGCTAGAAGCTCCAGTATAACACTGAGTCAAGTGACATCCTTGTCTAGTTCCTAATCCTATGGAGAAGAGATTAAACATTTTATCATTAAATACGATGTTAACTCTAGCTTTTTCAGGAATGCTTTTTATCAAATTGAGGTTCCCTCCTATTCTAAATTTACAGAAACTAGTAGTTTTTGTTACAATTTAATTTTTACTAAATGTAAAAGGAAAGACAAAGTAAAAGTTGAGTGACTGACATGTGAGAAATTATCAGTAGATTTTAGATAAATTGATATTTTCTGAAAAGGACTCCCTTATTTAATGAGAGAAAAGTACAATCCCAAAGTCTAGATATCTATAAAACTGTTATTATACATTTTCCTTTGCCTGAGAAGCTTCTGATAGATTCTTATTGTCTCAGAGTCCCTCCAGTTTAAGACTTGTTCTGGGTATATTTCATTTTTTAGAAAATGTTATTATTAGTAGATGATTAAAATGCCCTGGGAGGGACCTCGTAGAAAAAAACACTTCACACTTCAGGATTCTGCATGTTCTTGTCAAGTATGTGTGAGATAATTTCTCACTTAAACACATGATGAAATATGAAAGATAATCACAATAATCCACATGATAACTAATTTTTCCCAGGAGATTTTTCAGATTAAAGGCAAATAAAATGTTCTCCTCCCATTTGATGTTCACTCACTGATTTAAAAAAAAAAGTACATTCAGATATAATTGGATAAAGATATCTAACTCATTTTGATCTCAGGCATTGATGGCAGGAAAAAAAATCATTCAGCTTCCCTCACCAGCCTCTTGGATATACAAATAAGTTGTGCTACACCCTTGCCTTGGACTTTGAGATGCACAAAGCTGCCAAGCTTCTTGCCAGTGGGGTCAGCAGGAAATTTGTGAAATTATAGATTAAGTGTAAATGAATGTGTGCAGGGGAAAGTAAGGCTGAGCAGCCCTAACGTACCGTCTATGTAGCAGTCCAAACAGGCTTGTTACAGTGGTCTTGCCGTTTGTTCTATTTTATGATAAACATTTCGGCGGCACAAAAAATGAAAGTTCATGTGGAATGAAAAATTAGGTAATAAATTTCCATTTCTCAAAAATGTTGATGACAAACATATAACTTCCTCAAGCTGTTTTGCAACATTTCTTCCATAGGATCCATAGTGACGTGGTGACTATATAAACACAGAAACATACAATTTTGCAGAAGGATTGTGATCATTTACTCCGAAAGTCAGCTTTTCTTTTAGAAACACGTTTGAAAACCGTTCCTTGAAGTGGACACGGGCAGCTGTCAAAGGTGCTGCTACACACCTTTCTGTGAAGCGTGCCTTTTGTTTCGATCAGATGTCTCTCTCTCCCAAGGTGTATTCATGCCTGTACCAGAGTAGTAACTATGAGTATGTTTCCTCCGTTAGAAGAGGAATTTTGCAAACAGATAAATGATGCCAGTTCATATCGATGTGAGGAGGAGTTGTAAATAAAAATGAGTAATTTCAAGTTCATATCGATGTGAGGAGTTATAAATAAAAATGAGTAATTTCAAAGATAAGCATTTTCTCCATCACATTCATAGAAACAAAGTAAAATCTGTGGATGTTCATTCTGACATAGTTAAATATAAAATATTATCCTCTCACCATCAAAAAGCTAAATGCTCAAGATAAAGGTATTTTGTGGTGGTAATGTGAATAGAAAGTTTTGCAGAATGCTCCGTTGAGGTGAAAACAATTTTTGATTACATTATGTAATCTATAATATGCAAATAGACTTGGAATTGGTTGTGGAGCACACACAATTTACACTTGCATCCTAACTCATTGTCATATTCTGCAATTGAAATAGAATCTATTATTAAAGTTTTAATATAGATAGAGAAATATATAGGACAACTCAATCTGTATCTATCGATAGATCTTGATATACAGATATCTAAGATATATAGATCTAAGATCTCAGATATATAAGTCTAAGATATATGTATTTAATACAGCTGTGGACATTTTCTCTCTTTGTTACCCATCATTAGTATCAATTGGATTTTAGAAAGGTCCGAGCCTAATCTGGGAAGAACTACTGTGTAAATCAAACTGAGTCTGTTTTAAATGAGTCTCTAAATTTTTGTTACATTTTAAAATAATCAAATAATATTTAATAGAATCAAAAGCATTGAAATTTAGAGTTTGAAACTTTTCATGAATCATGATGATAGAAAATAAAACTTGTAAACAGGAAGAGATTGAAATTTATCCCCATAAGCAAGGGAGAAACTGAACGAAATAGACAATGAGACCTCAGTCTTCAATATTACCTTTCAAATTCTGTAACTGCCCTTTAGAATATCTTGACTTGGAGAAAATATCATCTGATGAAACTACTATTTCTAATTGGACCAACGTGTATTCCCTATGCAAAGTAAATGCATTTAGAACAACTACACTTTTGAAACATCCAAATTTGGTGAACATTTTAGTGAAATAATCCTAAAAGAAGAAAATCGATTGCATGAATTTTGTGATCCAGCTATCCCACTTCTGGGTATATATCAAAAAGAAATGACACCTGCATATCAAGGAGATTTCTGGAGGCCCATTTCTTTTGCTGCATTATTTACAATATATGGAATCGATGTAAACTCCCATTAATGGATTAATGGATAAAGAAAATATGGAATGTACACACAAAGGCACAATATTCAGAAAGAGAATGATAGCCTATCATTTGCAGAAAAAAAACCGTGGAAGACATTATGTTAAATGAGATAAGCCACACACCAAGAGGCCAGTGGCACATATTCTCCATCTGGATGCTAGAATAAGCTGATCTGAATACCAAGTAGTGAGTCCTAGAGTCTGGGAAGAGGAGAAGAGAGGAAAGACAGAAGGATGTTGGATAATATTTACCACAATATAGGTGGTAAGTTTTAGTGTCCGGCGGCACAGTCAAGTGACTACAGTTCACAGTAATCTATGACCTATCTTATGAATGACTAGAATAGAGGTGCTTGAAAGCCTCCAAACATAAAGTTGGTGTGGTGGACTTATTATTGTGGTTAATTTGAGCCAGAACGCCCAGCTGGACTGTGTTGGTGGGTTCTGGGCACAGAGGATCCACCTGAGGATTGTTGCCAGAAGACAGGCGCCAGCTGTTTCCCAGGAGCTCTGTTGCGACTGATTCTCCCGAAGGGAACTTGGCTGTTCTCATGGCAGAAGGAGCTCGGGGCCTTGCTGTCATCAAGGATGGCTGCTGCTGCTTTGGGGGAGCTCTTCATCCCTGCTGTGAGCAGTGTATCCTGGTTCCAGCATAGATTTCTTCAGCCATCATCTGCAGACGCAGACATACACGGGACAGTGCTGTGGGCTCCCAGCCCTTGATTGGATCTTTCGGGTCTCCGGTGCATAGATAGATGTTCTGCACTCTTCCTGCATTTTGCTTATGGGTGAATGTTGTAACTTGTAAATGTTCTGTATTAAATCTGCTCTCTCGATGCAAATCAAAACAACGTTAAGATTCCACCTCACTCCAGAAAGAACCGCATATATGGAAAAATCAACCAATAACAAATGCTGGCGGGGCTGTGGGGAAAAAGGAACCTTTCTCTACTGTTGGTGGGAATGTAGACTGGTCCAGCCACTGTGGAAATCAATCAATATGAAGATTCCTCAAAAAACTACAACTGAAGGTTCCATTTGACCCAGCTATTCCCCTCCTGGGGATCTTCCCAGAAGAATTAAAATCATCATACCACAAGGACGTATGCACCACCATGTTCATAGCAACATAATTTGTAATAGCTAAGTCTTGTAAACAACCTAAATGCCCAACAACCAATGAATGGCTAAAGAAAATGTGGTTTTTCTACACAATGGAGTACTACACTGCCATAAAAAAGGATAAACTAGAGTCATTCGTATATAATTGGATGTTCCTTGAGAACATACTTTTAAGTGAAATAAATCAGACACTCATGAGTACACATCGAATTGTTTCTCTGATATGAGAAACCATAACTGTAAATAAGGACAAAGAGGTGTAATAGATATTATATAAAAGGAAGATAATATACAAAGAAGAGGAGTACTAGAAAGAAAGATGGGGAAAAGCAGAAAGGCAACAAAGGAAAGAAAAGGGAAAGGGAAAATATGGAAAATGAATAAACCTGCTGTAAATAGGGAGGGAGGGAACAGAGGGGAGGGGTGGGGAAGAGGGAGGAGAACCAAGATGCATCATGTATAGGTACAAAATAAATGTGATGAATGTGACCATTGTATGTAAAATGTACCAATACATGTTCTTGGTTTAAAATAAAAAATAAAAAAATACAAATAAAAATAAATAAATAAATCTGCTCTCTCTTGCAAACCATTGACTCTAGAAAGGTAACTAAGGCAGTCGGGATGAGAAAATACAAAATTAATTATCCCGATTAGATCACTATATATCTTATACATGTATTGGAATGCCACACCGTACCTCAAAAATATGTACAATTATTTAATCAAATTATTATATGTTGATGAAAAATTTGATAATGTTTAGGAAGATGGAAATTTTGGTTACCTTAATTTGATTATTACATACTGTATGCACATATTAAATTATCACTCTGTATCCCATAAATTTTGCATAATTAAATAATAATCAATAAAACAATAATAAACATTTAAAGAGAAGAGAAAAAATATCCTGATTTGATTATTATATATTCTATACATATATCAAATCATCACATTGTAACACATTAGTATTTACAATTATTATGTATCAATTAAAATAAATTTTTTAAAGAAAAAATATATGTATTTGTCAAATAAAAATTTCCTAAATTAGGGGAAAGTGATGCTATCCACAAAAATATTTAGGCCATACACATTTAATACACAAAAGACAAAAATCTAAATATTATTTAACAGAATTTCTTCTGAGCATACCAAATGCTACAATACATATAAGAAGTATTATGTATTATGTCTATTAAACATTATGGTATTTCTTTAAAGTTAAATTGAATTTATTAAGGAAAAAAAATGAAACTTGAAGAATATGTCAGGAAATTGTACAGGGGGAAAAAAACAAGACTGTACCAAAAAAAAAAAATAATATATATATATATATATATATATATCCATCAGCGGATACTACGAAGACATTGATTTAGTGTGTTGGTACATATCAACAGGTCTGACCGCTGTTTGCCCCCATGCACCTGAGTTCCCAGGTGGCTGTTTCCAGCCATCTGAGACCCGGAAGCAGCAGTCCTACACCCTGTCGCCACCCTGCCTGCACTGCCACCTACAGGGCCGGGTCCCCGTGCACCTAGCACAGCAAACATCAGCTGTTGCTCTGTCGGCCTCTGCCACATAGCTGTTGTCACCCAGTAGTCTCACATCCCTGATCCCACGCTCCCCCTGCAACCCTGTCCATATAACGCAACTCAATAAAGTGGACTCAGACTCTGCTCAGGAGTTACCCCGGAAGGTCTTGCTGGGAACCCCAAATTCAGGCAGACTGTGTTCTTTACTGGGCCACCATTGTTTACGAACACATATAATTAGTTTGTGATACTTATTAAGGGTCACATAAGCAACATGAAGATGTCCTCATTTTCCAAATACGCTATTTCTATTTTCTTAGAAAAAATTATTACTGAAAATAATTTTTAGTGCAATCATTTATGAGTTAGCAAATGCTAGGTAATGAGTAAATATTTCAAAAGGTAATTAAGTTTAATTATTTAGGTATGTGCCCAAGTGTCTCAGTCTGGTATAACTTATGCATCACTCTGCCTGTAAAGACATAAGGAAAGCCAGGTGTGGTGGTGCACAATTGTAATCCCAGGAGGCTGAGGCAGGAGGATCACAGATTTGAGCCACCCTGGGCAGTTTAGCGACTTAGTGACACCCTGTGTCAAAATAAAAACCGGCTGGGAATGTAGCTCAGTGCGAAGGCCCTGGATTCAATCCCCAGCACCAAAGAAAACCAAGGAAAAAGTATCATCTCATTCTGTGGATGATGTAGCTTCCTGAAAATTACCTCGGCGGCCTCTGAAAATTTAAAAATCTTACACTACAAGAGTGAGCCTCTCTCACAAAAAAGCACTGGTGATGTCAAAGAGGCAAAGCCTCCAATTCATAAAGGCCAGAATTAATGTCTTCCCGCCCAGCCCTCTGCGTCAGCGGACCAGGAGAGCCAGGTTTAAAGTCCTTTTCACAGGGAAGCAAAGGATCAGGGTGGGGAAGGATGCAGAGGGAATCCCTGTCCAACTGCACCCAGGTACTGGGGTCTCTGCTTATTTATTCAATAAATAATCATTGTGCTTGTGTGCTAGGTCCTCAGTTTGGGGTTCAGAGAAAGAAAAGTCTGGGTCCTTGGACTCAAGCTACTGGAGGATAAAACTGTGCTCAACTAATTCTAATACTAGATAGCATAAAATAATGGCAGCGAGAGAAATGTGCCAAATGCAGAAGCAGCCACTGACTCTAACTCAGGAGATCAGCTGTGGGGCCATTGGGCTGAGGCTCAGGGGACTGCCACAAGGGAGAAAGGTGTTGAGGACCAGGGACACAGGAGGAGAGGAGACGATGAGCGAGTGAATGACACTCAGCATCCTCAAAAACAAGTGTCGGGTGGAGAGCTGTTTATTCTCTGAGGACAGATCTGAAAAACACGCAGGACTCCAGCAATAACCATCCACAGAGGGTCGTGTGGGAAATCACTCCGAGGCTTTAAAAGAGAGACAAAGCAGGGATGCACACATCGGATCCCACTCCGCATGACCTGAAGACCCAGGACAAGGATCTAAAAAGGGCCGCTGGGAGTTCCGTGGGCACCACCTGCCTATACCCAATGGGACGCAGAACAGCACAGAAAATGGTGGGGTATGAAGAAAGGACACTTTCTCCCCTTCAGGAAAAACGCTCTTTGCAGCTTTATTTCCTATGTTATAACCTGTGAAGAGAGCAATCTTATCCATCTCCCAGGCTGCCTGGGAGCCTCCTGGCACTGAGGACTGGTAAAGGAAGGCTCAGGCCCAAAGGAGGACACGGCTTCCTCTTCATCCCCTGGACGTGAACACGAAATAGATAAATGTGTGACACAAGGAGATCATATTTCTCAGAACTTTGGCCTTTCCGTTGCTCTAACAAATCATTTTATATCTTTTCACACAATATCTGAAACATAGATAAGGCTCATAATTGGAAGAGTTCTAAAGAGTTCGGCATTTCCACATTGTCTATGGTGTTGTCTTAGTCTGCCTGGACTCCAGTAACAGCCTGTCTCAGACTGGTGGCTTATACACGACATAAATTTGTCTTTCTACAGGCAGGGAAGTCTAAGATCAAGGCACTGACAGAGTCGTGACTGATGAGGCGGCACTTCTAGAGTCACAGGCTGCTGTCTCCTTGCTGTGTCTTCACAGGGCGGAGAGGCCAGAGTCACTCTGGTGTGTCTCTCATCGGGGCACTAATCCCATTCACAAGGGCCCCACCCCCATGTTGGAGCCACCTACCAAAGACCCCACCCACCTCCTAATTCCTTATGTCGAGTGTTAGGGTTTCAAAATATGAATTGTAGGGAGCCAAATTCAAAGACTTATAACAAGTGATATTATCCAATTTATATCGTGGAGACTCACTTTGGTAGCAGTGTGAATAACTGGGAGGAGACGCATTATAAATTTTGGGCACAAGACCAGTAAGAAGCCACAGTGATAACTCAGCATTATTCCTCTCCATAGAGTCAGTAAAATGACAGACTTGAAAATTACTTGGAAAGTCAAATCAACAGAAGATAGTGACTGATTTGATGGGGAATGTCATGGAAAAGGTGGAGGTAGATGATGAAGAGAGTTTTAATTAGCCTGCCTGTGTGGATAACGGTAACAATATAAATTGAGTTTATAGAAGAAAAAAAGATATGAGACCTGGGGAATCAGAGGATGAATTTTGTGTGTAGAAACTAAATTTTAGCCTGGTGGATAGACCTGTAGATTGGAAATATCCAACAGATATTCAGATCCATGCATATAAGGCTAGAAGCAGTCATCAGGAGAGATTGGCTAGAGTGACATGAGAAAGAGAAACGCACACTCTAATTTTCCTATCAGCTGCTAAAACTGTAAAGTTTTCTGTGCAGAAATCTGGCAGACACCTCCAAAAAATTTGGCACAAAACTGAATAGTCTCATCAAATGCCCAGAAGAAAAGACACTGTGGATATGGCAATAAAATCAATTCCATGCTTTGTTCTTACAAAGTTTTATTTCATTAGTTAGCTGCACCTAACTTTACAGAACCCAAGATTAGTGCATATCTGCTCTTTCTCTTAATAAAGACAATTATATTTTAACGCATTAGGTTGGAATACTGCCGAGAAGTTGCAGGCAACAACATGCAGCTGGAAATTACCCAGCACCCATGTGGCCAAAAACAACCCTGCCAAGGACCACCCATTCCGATAGGCAGAGAGCTCTGTGTCACGCATGCTCTGTCCCAGCCGTTGTTTGGGTGATCTAGATGGAGAGGACTCGCCAGACCGCCTGCAAACCTGGGCAATATTTAGGAAGGTTTAGGGGGAAAAATACATCATGTGGAGATTGAAAAGCAGATACGGGATTCGGAAACTCCAGGCTCTGCTTTGTTCCTGGCCAGACATAAGGGTTTAGGTCCCTCAGCCCAGTCCTCTTCTGAGTCCCCTGTCACTGTAGGAGCGGTCCTGGCAGGTCTGGCCTCCACTGAACCAACATTTAAAGAACGAGTTTGAACAGTATTAAGGTACTTGTAGGTGTTTGGAGTATTGGTTAAGGTTCTTTGGATGGAAAATGAACAGAAACCGACTAGCACTGGCTTAGGTTTAAAGACAACTTTGGGGGGGAAGATATTGGGATACCACATGGAATCCAAGAAAAATTACTAAAGCCGTGGAATGGGGTAAGAATAAGGAGCGTTCCAGGGGCCAGCCAGAGTTTGTAGATTTTTTTCTTGCTTTTCAGCAGATATGACTTGACTCTCGATTTCTAGGTTCTAGGCTGGAAGTAAAATCCTCGCAGGAAAGAATGTGCCCCCTCTGAGTAGCTGTGGCCAGAGGTTGCCACAGAGCGATAGTATCAGTGTGGCTGGCCTTCGTAGCTGACGGGGTGCAACTTCAGTACATAACGTTAAGCGAAATAAATCAGACACACAAGCTCAAATATCACATGGCTCCTCTTACATGAGAAAGATAAATAAATAACCAAACAGAAGAGAAATAAATAGGAACTAGGAAGAAATTCAAATAATTCTCCAAATTACAAGTTCCATTATTTCAAAATGATTTTCAATATATATGTTAATTGGTTTCATTTATACTACTAGTTTATCTTATAGTGTTATTATGTTTCTTTTTTCTAAGAATCTTTTTGGTTTGTGTCTTATACTCTGAGCAACTACTTTGAAGATAACAATACACAATGTAATGACTACTGCCATACTGCCATTCTCTTATTATTTGATTATGAAATTTTGTTTTATTTTTTCATGAAATAAAAAGAAATTTAAAAAAAAAAAGTATCAGTGTGACTTCTGTTCCCCTGACAGAGATGGGCTCAGGCCCATCTCTCCAGCAAAGATGAAAAATACTCTAATGAACGCCTAGCACAACAGGGGCGGGGCGTGGATGGGTGCAAGCGTTTGCAGTCAGGTGTCCGAGCCACTTTCTTTAGACTCTGCTGTATCATCTCACTGGTCCAAACAGCTTGTTTTCACTCACAGTGCACAGCAGCTTCAGGTCTGCTGTGGCTCCTCTCCAACTCACGGCGCAGCTGCTTCTTTGCTGTAGGAGTCTTCTCTCCTGAGATCCAGGATTAGGAAGCAGACCCCACCCAGAACAGGCCCTTCTGAGAGGCTCAAAGTTTCTGCAGGGGCCCAAACGTCACTTTCCATCACATTCCAGCTACTAAAGTCACTCTGCAGCCACACAGGAAACCTGGGGCACGGGAATTCCACTCTTCCCCTAGGGAGGCACTGCAAGCCTCAGGCAAGAGGCAGATATGCAGAATCCTTCAGCAGAAGTAGGTGGGTCTCATCCTCTGCAAGAAGGGGAGTAAATAAAGGATGACAATGATACCATAACTGTAATGACTGCAGCTGATGTCATTCGGACCTGGTATCTGAGAAGTGGCCTTTACCAGTTAAGGAAGCATGAGCCACGATAATTGGCCTGTGCTTAGCCCTCGTTCCTGGCACCCCTTGTCACAGTGTTTGGTTGCTCTCCAAGCAGCTGGCAGGACAACGTGCCTGTCCCTGTTGTGCTTTTGACCCTCTTATGTGGAACATATCTGGCAGCTCACAAAGGAAACTGTCAGTTAGGTCAAGTTGGTTGAGACTATTGTTCAAGTCTTCTATATTTGCACTGATTTTTCTCTCTAGCCATCATATCAGTTACTGAGAGAGAATTATGGAAATTTCTGTAATGGCTAATTTTATTTGTTAGCTCAATGCAGTCTTGGGGTGCCAACACTAGGTAGAACACTCTTCTGGGCGTGTCTGTGTAGGTGTCCTGGGAAAGATTAACATTTGAATTGCTAGACTGAGTACAACAGGTTTCCCTCCTTTTACTGCAGGTCAGTCTCATCCAGTCAAGCGAAGATCTGAAAGGAAGCAAAAGTTGGGGCAAGTGGAAACTCAGTCTGACTCTTGTATTGAACCTTGCTCCTGTCCTGGGACTGAAACCTACCGCAGTCTCCAAATTATCAGCTGCAGATCTTGGGGCTTCTCAGCCGCTATAATTACTTGAGCCAATTCCTTATAATAAATAAGCAAACAAAGAAATGTGTGTATATGTGTACACGCACACATATTATATATATATATACACACACATATATATTTTTATATACACACAGATTCTCCTTTTCTTACAGTAGTTACATCCTGATAAGCCCATTGGAAGTTGAAAACATCTTAAGCTGAAATGCACTTAATACACTCAACCCGGCAGACTGATAAGAGTACCAACACCGCATACTGCAGAGCAAGAGTTCTTCGCCTTCACAATTACATGGCCGACCAGAAGTTGAAGCTTATTGCTGCCGCCCGTCATTGCAAGAGTGTATTGCAATGCCTATTGCTAGCCCAGAAAAGATCACAACTCAGAAGTTACAGTTTCTACTGAATGCACATCAGTTTTGCACCATCATAATGTCAAAGAAACTGTGAGCTGACCCGAGGTAAGTCAGGGACAATCTATTTGCTGGCCACGATATGACGTTATCGGTGGCTAGAGAAACGTGAGGCATTCGGGCCACTAGAATGTTATGAGAAGCAATGACACTTTGGGACTAAAGCATTTAAAAGCTGGTACATAACTTTCCACAGTGCATTCATCTTCTGGAGATACCACAACAAAAAACCCACGGCTTGGGTGGCTTAAACACCTAAATTTATTTTCTCACGTTCCGGAAGTAGAAAGGCCAAGCTCAAGGCAGTTCCTAGGAAGGGCTCCTTTGGCTCACAGACAGCTACCTCCTCGCTAAGTCCTCACATGGTAGAGGGGGAGAAAGCAAGCTGTCAGGTGTCTCTTTTTATAAGGTCACTAATTCCATCACGAGGGTCCTCCTGTCATGGCCTCATCTAAATTTAATTACCTCCCAGAGCCCCATCTTGAAATATCATCTCTTAGGGCTTCGACACACGAATGGGGTGGGAGGCAGGGCACAAACGTCAGCCCTCGACACACGCTTTCTTCTCCTGCCACAGAGACTGAGAGCCACATGTTTCCCATTATGCTGAAACCAAACGTTGGTGCTTCAATCAGTTTAGATTTCTGAGTAGCTGCATACAGTGGCGCATCCCACCAATTTGTCAGGACTTGGCACAGACGGAATTCTGTTTCTGTAAGACGCACAGAGTTCGGGGTGGTTTGTTTTTGCCGCATAACTACCTTAAAATAATCTAAGACACTGGGAAGAAAGACCGGTGTAAAGAAGAATCAAAGAATGTAATATAAGATTACAAACACAATAGACAAAATAGAAAAAGATCAGCTGCAAATGAAGAATTAGTAAACTAAAAATAAATCTGATAAGTTACTCATGCAGCAGAGAAATTGTACAAGGGGTCTTAGCATAGCAATAAGTCAACTAAAACAAACACAAAATATCAATGAATAATGACTACATGAATAAAATAATGAATAAAACATCATATGAACAGATAAAATTATCTATGTGAAAAATCCAGGAGAGACTAAGAGTTCATCATGGTCTCAGGTTACTGCATCAACAGACAAAATTCAACCGTTACCGTAAACCTGCAACAATTTAGAAATTGTAAATACCATTTACGACACAACAAAAACACAAAACATTTAGGCATAAGTCATTCAAAACATATGTAAGCATCTGTTGACATATTTATAAGAGGAATTTATAAAACTTTATTTAAAAAGCACAAAAAGCGATCTAAATAAATGGAGACATAAATCACATTCATATCTGAGACATAATGATACTGATGACATTTTCCCTAAATTAACAAAAAATAGCCATATAATGCAATTTTTAAATCCCCACAATGGATTTTTACGCAAATCAAGATGTCAACCTCAAAATTTTGTAAGAAAGAGTGAAAGATCAAGAATAACCAACACAGTGGGGGAGGATATACCCTATTAGATATGAATAAAAAAGCTGTAATAACTAAGAAGTGTAGTATTCACACAGGGGACAGGCGAGCCATGAGAAAAGTGTTTAGAAATGTATCTACACAAATGTACAAAACATACTTATGACAAAGGGCATTAGGACATTGTAGAAAAATGAAGGACTAATTAGTAAATGACATCATGGAAATAGGCTTTGTGAAAAAAGACAATATTAGATCATTTCTTCAAAATTTATGCAAAATTAATTCCATTAATTCCATTAGTTCATAAAGGTAAAAGCAAAACTCTAAAACTATTAGGAGGAAACAGAGAAAAACAGCTCATGACTTCAGGGTAGGAAAAGAATTTCTTAAAACACAGAAAGTATATCTAAAAGAAGAGATTGATAAAATGGAATAAATTAGAAATAGAAACATCTGTTCAGTGACAGCTAATATACTTGCATGGGAACAAAAGCCAAAGATAGGGGACATTTGTCATGCAGATGCAGTAAGAGATTTCTTCTTTTTTTTTTAATTAGGATAGGTTCATGATACATAATGAATACATTCATCATGGCAAATTGGTACATATACATACTAAACCTTAGTCTGTTTACTTCCTCTCCCCCACTTCTGTCTGCCCCCATCCTTAAATCCCTGCCCATCTCCACAAAGTCTACCTTTCTGTTTCTCATCATCCACATTTTATTTTGCTCTTCAAATTGTTTATTCTTGGGGGTTTCTCATATAAGGAAAACCATGTGCTATTTAACCTTCTGAGTCTGATTTATTTCACTAGCATTATGATCTGAATGTGCATCCACACGCCTACAAATGACTCAAATGTATCCTTCTTTATGACCGCATAGTACTCTGTTGTATATATATATACTGCATCTTCTTTATCTATTCATCTGTTGGTGGACACATAGGCTGCTTCCAGCATTTAGGTATTGTAAATTATGTGCTATAAAAATGGGTGTGTGTGTATTGCTGTAATATGATGCCTTTAAATCTTTGGGGAATATACCCAGAAGAGGTGCAGCTGAGTCAAACCAATACCGTCTAAATGACCATATTACCAAAAATGACATATAGCCTTAATGTAATTCCAAGCAAAATACTAACAGCATTCTTCACAGAAATCCTAAAATCTATACGGAGCCAGAAGAGACCCAGAGTAACAGCTTTAAAAGTGCGTGAGAATGACACCAACTTCAAGAGCGCTCCCACCTTCCGTGGGGAGGTGAGGCAGAGTGGGGAGGATTTAGTTGCAAACTGGAGAGAAGGGAGAGAGGTCCAGTGAGTTTTTCTACATGATGTCCATTAACTCTGGACAATGGATACACCTGGACAACGATCCTGCTATTTTCTGATCTTTTATATAACTGGCATAGTTCATAATTGAAATGACAACATTCTAAGTCTCGCATGGCCAGTCTAACCCCTGTGCACCTGGGATACGCACCCTTGTTACACTCTATTTCTAAAACTGCAACCGAGTCCTTGTCCCCAGCTGTGCAGAGAAGCGGACGGAGTCTCCCACATCTTTGTAACATCTACTGCCTAGCGGCAGTTCAATAAATGATTGTTGAATTGATCTGACAGTCTTTCCCATGATTTGCTGTGCTTTTTCAGACCCAGAGCTCTCAAAATTCCATTCTTCCTGCTCCACCCAATATTCATCACTTGGCTATGAACACTCAGCCTCTACCTAGCACTGTGAGGGCAAGGAGAGTGTCTACCAGCTATGGTAACCCACGTGAAAGCATAGTGCCTAGACTATTAACCGTAGGAACCGAAGTAATAATCTCCCAGTATGGTGTCCGGTGTCGAAACCTTAAGTTCACTATTGGTAACTACCACTCAAGATTAGCCCATTCCCACCACACGGTTCAGAGATAAAACGTGACTTGAGTTCGCTCGCCCGTTACTTACCTTCTCGAGGGGCCCTCCTGCTCACTCCATGAGCGCTGCCTGTCCAAAGGCCGCTTTGCAAACTGCCTGAGCTCAGCTTACCTTCCACCTTTGGTACCCAGCTCTATTCCCAACTCCCCAGCCTTTGCGCTCACAATTCCACCTGGAATCTTTTTCATCTTCCTCTTGATTTCAGCTGCCCTGGTAGTATAATTTAGCTGAAGGACAAGTTTGTGCTTGGGCCAGTTTTAATACTGGGCTGTCTGGACTCAGCAACCTTCCGACAAGAAAAGTCTCACTCAGAGCAGCTGAACTGGGCAGAATCCCTCAAACTTGAATCGATCTTGAAGGATAAGTTTCTGGTCCACAGGAAAACTTCCTGGTGGCCAGAAATGACTCTGGGGCTGCCCGGCCTGGTCCCCAGGAGCAGGCCCTGCACTGGGCAGAGAAAACCTTGAGGTAGCCACACAGTAATGACAAAGTCATGCTTAAGAGAGAATTTCGGTGCTGAAAACCCTCCCAGGGGACTAGCACTCCCAGTCCGGGTGCAGCGTGCCCCGTGGCTCTCACATTAGGGGTGGACATGATGATCGAGCTCTACTTCTGTTTTCTTTCCAGTAGCTGCGGTTCACACACGCCCATCTCCTAGCACTTAACATTCCTTCCCTGGACGGCACCGCTGCAATACATCACTTACGCTCCCCGCTGACATTTTATGGGGATTTTAAAGAAGCAGGTGTGTCAGATAGAAGCCGCCGTCAATCATTCCGTGAAAAATGCTTCGCCCTTTCAGATACCTAATCAGGGCTTTGATGGGTTGCAGCTGGCTGCTGACCAGCCCAGACTGGAAGCTTTCAAAGCAAAAAGCATCACCCAGCTTTGGAGAAGACAGGGTGGAGAGTGGAGCGAAGGGGCTCCTGAGAAGCCAGGCCAAGGCCACAGCATCACCGCCTCATGGCCACAAGTGGTGGGCGTGCTGACCAAGTCAAAGGAAGTCAGCATAAATTTATGGTCTTGCCTCCATACCGTTGTTGTTTGCGTGGTGCTAAACACTTGGAAGCCTCCACTCGGAGGACAGCAGCCCTGCTCAGTGATTGATACTCTATTTAGATAACCTGTGAGGCCCACCGAGGTCTCCCTGAGGGTCCCGTCTCCTCCCTGGGGCATATGATATCAAAGAGGAGAAACTGAGCCATTGCATGTTAGGGTCCAGGCAGACTGTGGGATCATTTCTGATTTTTTTGACAAAATTGAGTGTATTCAGCTTACATAGAGCGCCTCCTCCTCCTTTTCCCTCTTTTTATCAGAGCATTTCACTGCCATAAATAACACTCAGGACAGCATGGTGGTAGGTTTTTGGCCTACCAACGCTCAATTTTTTAGTTTCAAAAATTTGCATTTGTTAACACTTTATAAAAAGATCCCCATAAGGATTTTACGTGTCTGTTTGTTTCTTTAATCCAAACTGCAGTTGCAAACCTTTTTTATAAATACCACCATTGTGCCAAAATCAGGATATTATGCCTTAAAGGCAAGCTGAAGTGCTTTGGGGATGTAGCTTTGGTCTTTATAACCTTATGGTTTATATCTAAATGTTCCCTCAAAACCTCATGTGCTCAGAGGTGGGGCTTTGGGGAGGTGATCCGATCGCACCCCCGTGATCCCCATCGGTGGATTGAGTATATAGCTGAATGTGCTTTGGGAGGTGACACCTGGTCGGGAGGTGGGTCACTGGGGGCGTGGCCTGGAAGGTTCTATCTCCCTCCCTGCTACCACGCAAGGAAGACGCTTTTCCTCCACCACGCCTCTCTAACATCCCTCCCCACCTTGAGCCAGCAGCCTACAGACTGAAATCTCTACAAACTATGAACCAAAATAAACATTTTCTCCTTTAAA
>PVJO010028609.1:0-17894 GCA_004026905.1 Hystrix cristata
TAAAAAAAAAAAAAAAAAAAAGCACTGGGGATGTAGCTCAGTGTGAAGGCCCTGGCTTCAATCTCCTAATATGGAAAAAAAAAAAAAAGATGAACAAAGGAGGGAGGCGGCAGCCTGGCCAGGGGTCTGCAGAGCACACGCCACCTTTTCACCTCTTTGGAAGTGCCCAGGGCTCCACCTTCTCCTTAGGAACCCTGCACCATTCCTCTCCCTGCAACAAAATTGCTCCTGGACCATACTTCCAGGGTTTTGTCCCACAGAGTGCTCTCAGGGTAACAAATACAGCACAGTCTCTGGCTGTCGTTTTTTAAACAATCCTTCAACAAACGTAACCAGGCAAAGAAAAAGCACCAGCCAGCCTCTCTCTGCAAGCCAGGGGAGGAGGAAAGATGGGCAGACTAATGCTCCTTGCTGGAGCGGGGCCAGCACTCGGGCCAGCACCCCCAGCCTCAGTGACCAAGCTCAGTGCCCCAAGGGCTGCTCCGGGGCTCCCACTGGGGACTTTGACTTTATCTCTTACTCAGATATATTCAGGAACTTGAGGACTCCGGCCAGCCGGCTTCCACAGACATGGAGAACAACAGGGCATCCCCCAAGGACAGGGCAGTGGGTGCCCAGGATGAGCCAGGAGGACCTGGGGACAAGACTGAGCTGCCCGTCACATAGGCTTTACGGGACCTGTTTAGTGACCACCAACCTACCTCTCCACAGAAAGTCTGCCCTCCAATTTCCTTACTGAAATTCTTCCATCAGAACAGAACACTTCCGTGCTTTGGTTCTTGGAAGCTGCTCTACGCAGCTCAGCGCTGGCTTCCTGCTCTCAGGCCACAGATGCTCATACATCTGAAGCACACGTGTGTCCCGTGCTGTTAGCAACACCCCAGCTTCAAGGCGGCTGCGTCCTTGTGGTCCGCCACCACCAAGCACACCCCTTACGCTCTAGAGTGCCCTCCTGGCTGTCCCAGAAGTCAGGGCAAACCCTGCGTCCTTACCCACTGTGGAGTGTTCATACACTTGATTCTTTTACCCCAGAAAGGCCCCTGTGAGAAGCAGGCACAGAAGGAAACTAACCCTCATTGCAAGTAGAAAGGACCCCAGGAAGGCCCCAGATCCCACCTGTCCAAAAGCTTTCTCAGGTGACTTCTCTGGGAATTGACACCCACCTACTGAGCCACCCTCTCTCCTTCCCTTCCAGCCAGGCCCCTCCTCCAGTGAGATCCTGATTGTTGGTACCTCGTGAGTTTCTGGCCCCTGTGCCCCTGCCCAGGTCTGCCTGCCTTTGCCGAGACCCCACCTTGCACCCCACCTGCCAGGACCCTCTGATAGGGACAGAGCAGCCATTTCTGTTTTCTGCAAACTGGCAAAATCCTTGGTACAAGTGCCAATGACCCATCGGTCTAGCGCCCCGAGGACCTGGCCAGGCTTCTCGGCAGGCAGGGGAGAACACAGGTTTGAGGCATCAACTCCAGGTGAGAGGAGACAGGGCCCACGGTCCCCTTCACCTTCCCACCCTCTCAACCCCCTCTGGGACAGCATAGGTGCCCAGCCGCCAGCCCAGCTCACTGCCCCTCTGCACTCTGCCCCCCTTGGGTCCCCCAACCTCCTAGGGAGCCACTCCGCCCCCCAGAGAAACTCCTGTAGACAAGACAGCTGCCCTCCTAGCCGATGCACAGCAGCGTGGGATGGATCTGCAGGGGAACAGGGAGAGGCTGGCCCTGCAGAGTCCCGAGGGGCGAGCCTCAGTCCTCGGTGCTCCTGGCAGCCACCACAGAGCCACTGCAGTGGGCACTCAGCCCACAGTCCCTGGCCTGTAGGGGGCCTCTGGGGAGGCTGAACGGGGCAGCAGGCATGACTTTTCTGCTCTCAGAGGATCTACAGCTTAGTTGGAAAAACAAGATCTATTTGGTTAAAATAATTTTGAACAGGACCCCAAGACCAGGTGATGTGTGTGACATGCTAATGGGAGGAAGGCCAGATACCAGGGCTGACCAGTGAGAGGCTGGAGAGGCTGGGGCTTTCCCCAAGGGAGGTTAGCTCCAGGAAGAGCGAGGACCCAGCGTAGGGACAGGGACTCAGAATCACACAGACCTGAGGCACATCCCAGCACCATCAGCTTCAAGCCTTGCTACCTATCTCTGCTAAGGCTGTTTCCCTGTCTGTGAAATGGGAATAATGCTTGAAACACAGGGCTGACAGGAGCACTAAGTAGAAAAAATATGGAAGCATCAAAATTTATCTCCAGTCCGGTCTCTCCCTTGAGCTCCAGCATATGAACCCAGGTGCTCCTGGGCATCTCCAGATGGGCACGTGTCGCCCGGTATACTCGTCAGGGCCAAGACGGGAAGTCCTCTCTCCCAGGTGGGATGCCGAGTCCTTCTCCCCTCCTCACCCTCACCCCCATCCCCGAGGTGCCCAACCCCAAACCTGGGGCCTCCCTGATCCGGCTGTCTCACACCTCAGTGTCAGTCTGCGGGAGAGTCCGCCAGCCCTGGCCACAGCAGATACCCCGCCTTTTCTTGTGCTCGGTGTTCCCCAGTGGCACCCGGGCTCTCGAGGCTCTGCGGCCTTCTCATCAGGGACTCCTCAGCCCTGTTCACGGCCTGTCCCTCAGGATCCAGGTGGAAGACAGGCACAGCATCCCTGGCTTCATATAAAACCCCAGGGTACTCATATAAAACCCACGCCTCCTCCCCTGATCTGCCTGGTCCAAGTTGGTGTTCAGTCTATCTTACTGGTGTCCTAGCCTGTCTGATAGTGTGCCTCAGTCTCCACCTTCCTTCGCCTCTTAAAAAGAGGTCCAAACCCGAGATCCACCAGAAACTTCCTCACACCCACAGGACTTTCCAACCCCTCCCCCAGCAGGCGAAAACTAGGGCAATGCCATCTCTGTCCAATGACAGCTTCTGCCTGGGGCTTAGCCTTTGCCTTCCCTCATCCCTCCTGCCAAGCTCACACAGTCTTCTGTTCTTTGCTCACCTCTTCCTGGAGAAAAGACGCTGCGAAAGACACTGCACGCAGGAGTAATGGAAACTCTTTGGTGCCCCCTTGTGGCCATGTCTAGCTTGTCATTGAAAAGTGCCGGTGTAGGGAAATGGATGCCTGTTTTCCTTTCAGCCTTGATTGGGGACAGGGCAGATTCTGGGACTCTGCCAAGGCGAGCTCGAGGCTGGAAAGAGAACTTCCAGTGCTAAACTTAGAGGCACAGGTCCGCCGCCCAAGGGAGAGGAGTCCAGATTCAAACACCAGCCAACTTCTCTTGTGTCAGGTTCCCGTTTGTTAACATGTATCATTCCTGCCAATCTTGCTAAGAGGGGGTGGTGATAAGATGTACTTTTTTTGTTGCCTTAAGAAAAGATTATATTCTCATAACTCTCTTGAGCAGCTTCTCCTACCCTGCACTTGCCTGTGCATATGAACTTCCTGTCATCATCAAATGAGTCAGGCAGGATGGGAATGAGGACGCATTTTAGATAATGTGTGTCTGACGACGAGGCGCCCATATGCCGCTCGTCATCACACAAAAATGTGCTGGAGAGAATGTCAGGACAAGACTTGGAAATGGCAATGCAGAAAGGTGGGGGCGGGGACACAGGCTGGGTTCCGGTACGGGCAGAGTCACGGCAGCCCAGGCCAAAAGCGATGCAGTCATGATTAAGAGCATAAATCCAAATCTGCATTTCCAAGCCTTTTGGAGTTCCTCCCCAAAGATGCTCATCTCAGCCAAGTGCTGTAGTACATGATCCCGGCTATTTGGGAGGCTGAAGCAAGAGTATCACAAGTTCAAAGCTAACCCAGGCAACTTAGCAAGACCCCGGCAACCTAGCCCTAGAAAAACTCAACATAAAAAGGGCTAAGGATGTAGCTCAGTGGTACTCTCCTTGCCTACATCTACAAGGCCCTGGGTTCAATCCCCAGTGCAGGAAAATTTTTAAAAAATTAAGAATATGCTGATCATTATACACCTGAACCTACTAAAATGTTTAATGCCAAATGAGTACTTAGTAAACAGGCAATATCTGAATGAATTAGTAAATGAATGAATGATTTTGATTTTGAGGAAGTACTTGCAATGTCCACAGCCTCTCACTCTACAGCTGATTACTTGCTAGTCCTTTCCAAGCCCCCAGACACAGGCCCTGTTGTCCATACATCTCAGCTCTTCCATGTTTCTTATTCTGAGTAAAGTTAAGAAGAGATATGGTTAATTTTGTCATAAATGCCTGCAGCCTCTCTCTGCATGGCTAATTTTGTGTGGTCTGCCTATCACACTTAGTCTGATTAAAGAAAATCTGCCTAATTCTTACTGAAAATGGACAACTTTTTTTTAAACTCTGGCTGAAATTAGAATAACCTGGCAAGCTTCTACACACAAAAACATATACACATGCACATATAAATACACACACACACACACACACAAACACACACACACACACACCCCACTACCCTGGCTCTCCTCTAGTCCAATTAAATTAAAATCTATAGAGATTGTGGCCTGGGCATTGAGGTTGTTTGGAAGCCCTTAGCTGGCTCTTCTGTGTGTTTGGCTTTGTAAACCACGGCCATGCACGAGCTGATCTTCACCCACAGAACAGGCCTCATTCATTATGTATGAAGTAAAAAAAAAACTTCCACGTTGCCTTCCAGGCACCAAAACTCAGGCCAGGAAGAAAGGGAGAGTGTGAAATCTAGGAGAGACAGAATTCCAGTTTTCACTCTTCTTGGACACTTGGCTTGTTAATAGCCAGGAAGGGGATGCGAAGAACCCCAAGAGGCAAAAGCTACCTAGACCCGAATGGGCAGAGAAAGTAATTGGAGTGCGTGCTCCGGCAGAAACAACAGCAACCACAGACTTCTTGAGGAAGTACAGGCTGGCCAGAAAGAGCTGGGGTGACGGTGTAGGGAGGGGTGGAAGAGGGCATCTTCCTTTAGCAGCACTACCTGGGTGAAAACAGAGCCTTTAATGCAGAT
This sequence comes from Hystrix cristata, assembly GCA_004026905.1. Lineage (NCBI taxonomy): Eukaryota > Metazoa > Chordata > Mammalia > Rodentia > Hystricidae > Hystrix > Hystrix cristata. The sequence goes on from PVJO010028609.1 coordinate 4,972, forward strand.
AGCCAGGCATTTAGGCACAAGCTGCCTGGCCGTAAAGAACCCACCATTCATTTTAAATTATGTTTTCAAAAGTCACTCATATATTTCAAACACAGCACATGAACCTAAAGTCAATCTGCCACATGGTAATTTCTGGCTTTTAATTTAAGGCCTCCAGGCTTCCACTAATTTAAGGGACAATCTGGTGAGGAAAAGGAGACCATCTTCTTACAAAAACGTCATTAGCATAAGGTGCTGCTTCCCAAATTTGACACACAATCAAGACTTTGCAGATCTTACCTACACTGTGAGAGTCTTTTAAGCTCTGCACCTGAGCATATAAAAGAAAACGGTCTGTCTACTGGGTAGCAAATCATGATGGTGTCCATCTCTTCTAGTCGCCACCAAATCATTTGTTCATTTAATGTCTCAGGGCTCTTGACCATCAGATGGCTGCCTTTGAAACCGCAGAATAAACAGGAGCCCGATTCATCACTCTGTCTTGTTCACAAAGCGCTCCGACTGGTGCCCTGCTGACTGTCAGTGAGAACAGCAGTCATCAGCTTCATCAACAAGCCCCAAGCTGAGATCACAAGTCCCACCCCGCTCAGGGCGCCGGCTGCTCATCGCGATGGACAGGCGCATTGACAGGTGGGTCCTTCGTGTCTGGTGGAAACACGCAGGGGACAGGGCCGCATTCTGGGGCTCGCTGTAGGCAGCTGGTTGACAGACCCAGGGGACTGGAGGCGCTACCTCAAAGGTGGAGAATCAGATTGGCATTTGTCTTAATTGCATCCACTGGCCCCAAGCACGAGCTCCAAACTGACACCCTGAGGTGTCCCACACAGGGCCTAGCCCCAGAAGAACTTTTGTCTAATGTGTTAAGCAAGTGACAGCCACTAACTCTGAGATCTCATCCCTGTGATCTGGGGCGAAGTAACGTGTGTTTTCAAAGAGCCCTGGCTCTCCTTCGCCTTGCCTGCCATCTCCTCTCCCCCCACTTCCCTTTCTGTCATGAAAATGTGCTTGCCCCACTCAGAAAGTATTTGGGTATTTGTAGTAAAGTCCCCAAAGTGCAAATAAGCAATCCTCCATCACAATCTGACTCATAAGACAAGAGAGAATAAAATCCGGCATGCATTCTCCCATTTTATGACAATTTTTGTTCAGAACACTTTCACTTGCAAGCACTCAGTTTTAAGCAATTCTAACCCTCCTAAAAATGAAGAAAACAAAAGAGAATGCTAGAGGGAGAGTTAGAGATTTCTTCAACAAACTTTGTTCTTCAGTAGAAAAGGAAATTGAAAGCCTTGCAGATAATATGATGCACATTTGAAAAAGGGAAAAAGTTCCAAGATTGGTCTGTGCTTCAAAACAGTTGAGTGAGAGATGAAGGAAGGAATTACTGGCTGGAATGAGAAGGCGGGAGCGGCAGTGAGTTTGGACAAAGCGAGGAGCACCATGGAAGGAGCTGGGATGTGCCCCCCCCCCCCCAGCCAGCACTCACTACCTGAACGACAAGTCAGAAAGCCTCTTTCCATGAGGCAGTCTACAGGAGCATCCCAGAGCATGCTCATAGGGATACTCCTTGTGGGTGGTGGGAATGTCCAGGGAAATGCCAGGAAACCCACATGTCCTGTATCGATTTTTCCCAGGAAAAAGAGAGTCATGGAGCATCCTGGTCTGACGAAGGTTCTGGGCAGTCCTGCAGCAGCAGAGCTGTTTTCACCCAGTACGGTCCACCTGGAACCACACGGCTTTCCTTCCAGGAGCAGCTCTAGTAATTAGCTCGATGGCAAACCAGCGTGGGGAAATGCTGGCCTGGTGCAGTGGCTCTCGACCTGGAGCGTGTTTGTCCCCCATAAAACATTCATGGAGACACTCTGAGTTGTCATAACTTGGGAGGAGGGGGCTGCCGGCATCTAACAAATAGAGGCCGAGGCCGTGGACGCTGCTAAACATCCAGCCGCTCCCACAGCTGCACCCTTCTCACCAGTAATTGTCCGGTCCAAAATGTCAGTAGTGGTGAGGCTGGAAAATCCTGGTCTGTAGCTGTTGCCACAGCTTCTCCGCCATCGATGCCCTCTTCACCTCTGGTTACCCCTCCAGCTGCTGCTCTAGGGCAGCCACACAGCCTCTCGTCTCCTGAATCCTTCTCCCATTACCCGTCCAGCCCAATCTTTCTGTTGTATGTGGGGCTGATAACGCCATGTCTGTCTTGAAATTCTTCCCTTAGTTTCTGAGAACTTTCTCCAGGTTCTTCCCCTGTTTTGTACCTCGCTTCCCTCCTCTGCCACGTCAACACAGCTGCTGTCCGCCAGGCATGTTCCCCAGCGCTCTTCTGACACTCATCTTCCCTGGATGACCACATCCCCAGCGAGCTATTGCTGACTTCCATAGGACCAGCAACCCTGAAGGACAGGGACACAAAGACAAATGAAAGATGGTCTCTGAGTTGGAAGAACTAAGTTAGAGAGGAAAAGGATAGGTGTTCATTTTTTCGAAAAGGACCTATTGTGTGTCTACTGTGTGCAAGGCACAAAAATGCATACAGCCTTTGCCCACATGAAATTTAGAATCTAGTTGGAGAAATGCAGGAATCAAATAATTAGATGGACCCTAGTGTGAAATTGCCTCCAAGGTAAATGCTAAGAGGGAGAGGGACCTGGTGAGAAGTGCCGTGGGACAGGGAGGGAGGGTCTGGTCAGGCTGTCAGCAGAAGCGCTCAGGCAAGTGATACTTAAATTAGGGTCCTACCAGAAGAAGCAGAGGAATTTGGTAAGGAGGGAATGAGACAGAGTCCAGGCGGTGCAGGGCCCCACAGCAGGATGGAGATGCAGAGGAAAGCTGGGCATCCACACAGCCAGGAGAGTGATGGGGAGCACCTTGCCCCTGAGGCAGGAACGCAGCTGTGCTCCAGACCCTGAAGGGCCTTGTTCATCTTGGAAAAGCATCTTGGAATTTTATCTTCGGAGGATAAATTTAGGGTTTTAATGTGGGGAAGGTGGAGAAGTAGGGGCTGGGGATGACTTAAGCAGAGAATTTTTAGAAAGATCATTCTGTTGCTTGCAGTGTGGATGGGAAGAGGCCAGTGTGATGTGGGCTGGCCAGGGAGGGAACCATCTCTACACCACGGAGTGGAGCTAGGGGCTGAGGTCTTGTGTAAATGCTGAAGCTGAAAGCAGCATGGATTTAACATTGTCCTCAAAAATCCCTTATGTAACCACTTAAGGTCAGTGCAGTAACGACTCCCTGTAAGCCCAGCCCAGCCAGCAAAAGGCTAGATCACCGCATCTCTAACAGAGCTCTGGGTGAGAATGTGAGCCGTGGTTAGGAGCAGTATGATAAGAAATAGACTGGACACACTAGCCAATTCATCTTGAAACACTCGATCCCTATTTCTATCTCACACATCCTGAAAGCCAGCAAGAACTCAGCCCAAACAGGGAACACCATCCCCCCTTTCATCTCACATTCGCACTGGGGCTCTCTCTCTTCCTGTGAGTTTAGTGGTCTGCTCAGGTTGCGTAACAAAATACCTGGCAGGGTGGCTAAGATAACGGTCATGTGTTCGTGATAGTTCTGGAGGCTGGAAGTCTAAAATCAAAGTAGAGACAGGTGCGTTTGTCCTGAACCTCTCTCCTTGACTTACAAATGTCCATCTTTCCCCGGCATCCTCACACGGTCTTTTCTCTGTGCACATGCATCCTTGTGTCTCTCTGTCTCCACAGTTCCTCTTTGTAAAAGGACACCAGTCATACTGGACTAAGGTCCACCCTAACAGACTCATCATAAGTGAATCTCCTCCTTAAATACCCGATCTCCAGAGAGTCACGGCGGTTAAGGCTTCAACTCGGGGATTTGGGAGAGACAGTTATCGCTCTCTTTCCCTCCTGCAGCAGGAAGCACAGGATACTCCTGAGATCTGTGCACACACGAACTGTTCTGAGGTTCACAGTCTGTGCTGAGTAGCTGGCAGGTACAATAAATGGTTCAAATTCAAAGCACAGTGACGAATAGGGAACCGAGAAGTTCCACAGATGGGAAAATGGGAGGTGTGACTTCCGAGGGCAGCTGTGGATGGGTCCCTGGGAAAGGAACAGGCATCTGACAGACAGAAGGCCGCAGAGGCCTGTGACTGCCGGGGTGGCCATGAGGGGCCCAGACATGTGCTGCAGTACGGTGGCTGACGCAGCAGGGGTTGACATCAGGATGGCCAGCAAGGGCGGGCCAGAAGTAGAGTCAGATTGGGTCAGACCTGGGAGGTCTTCGCTGCTCCAACAATGAGCACAGACTTCGTCCTACAGATGTTATGAACCCATTCATCATCTAGGCATTGCTCAGTGAGGGAGGGAAAGGGGCTGCTTAATACAAGAGATCCATCGGAGATATCCAGAAGACTGCAAATCCCCTGAGACTTGGGGTGATATAAGACTTCCTGCAATGCTGTGCTCAAATTCAAGGTCAGAAATAGCTATTATGATCTCAGTCTGAATACTCTGCCCCAAAACACCAGAGCCATCACATGACTTGCCAGCTTCAAGCTGCTAATCAAAGTACAAAAAGCCCACTTCACGCCAACGAAAATCAATTTCTCTTTTGTCCTTTGCTTCACCAACGATCTAGATTTTCCAAATGCAGTGGAAGAAATAAGGTAACTTTTCCAATAAGATTACTTCATGCAAGAAACAGTCCCTTTTCAATAGTTTTATGCCATTCTCCCTGGTTTCTGACTCATAGTGCTCTCTGAAGATATATAAATATAAGGTTGCAGTTTTATTTCCTGTGAGTGGGGAGCTTTGGTTTAATAAGTGAGAGGCAGGGGATAGACTTCTGAAGATGAAGCACCATCTATTAACTCCTCCTGGCCATTTCGCCAGGCGTGTCCGAGATTGCTCCCAGCTGCATTGGAGGCGTCGCCGCCGCCCAGGCTGGTCCAGTTTTAAATGATTTAGGGGTCACATATTAAGTGCTCATGACCAGCTATAAAGTGGTGCTTATTCTGGAAACACTAGTGAAGGTTTGTCTGTGATGGAGGAGGAATGCTCATCCTATCAGAGGTCAGAGGGGAGGGTACGTTGCTGTCCTTCGGACAGTGGAAGTCACTCCCACCTGGAGAGTGGTCACCATCCATGGAATGGTACAACAGCACAAGTACCTAATGAAATCTCAAAGTGATCATGGGCCGTGCTCTGGAGTAAATAACTGGATTCTTACATCCCCAGCACTCAGAAGCTACATGGCCATTCTCTTCCTTTAAGCCTGCATTGCATACCAGAGAGATCAGCAGCTGGGGCCAGTCTTGGGAGAGTGGGGTGAGGTGGGGCAGTCACTCCTCCTCCACGAAGCACACATGTTGCCCCAGGATTACTTCACAATACCCAAAAACGGAGCCCAAATGCTCTCAATGGATGTATGAATAAACAAATGGTGGCATTTGTATGTGATAGTACCTTATTGAGCCATGTAAAGAAAGGAAATACTGATACATGTTTATATCAATCAGCTTTCTGTCACTGTGAAAAAATACTTGATACGAACAACTTACAGGGAGGAAGTTTTTAGCTTCTGGTCTCAGAGATTTCAGTCCATGGTTGCTTGATCCTGTTTCTTTTACACAAAACAAAGCATTACGGTAGAACCATGTGGCATGGAGACCTATTCATTTCATGGTGGCCAGGAAGCAAAAAAAGAGAGGGAGAGGAAGGGGTCAAAGTTCCAATATCCCCTTCTAGGTCCCATCCCCAGTGACCTACCTTCCTAAAAGTTCCACCAATTCCCAATAGTGCCATAGGTTGACAATCAAGTCTTTAGCATGTGGCACATTTAGGATCCAAACCATCGCAGTGCAAAAACATGGATGAACTTCAAAAGCATTATGCTATCTGAAAGAAATCAGATAGAAAAGTCACAGAGTGTAAGATTCTATTTCTATGAAATATTCAGAACAGGTTAAGTCCATAGAAACAGAAAGCAGAATGGTAGTTGCCAGGGGCTTGTGTGAAGGAGTATTAAAGAGTAATTGCTTTCTTTGGAGGGTGATACGAATAGTTTAGAACTAGAGAGGGGTGGTTGCCGCACAACGTTGTGAATGTAGTAGATGCCACTGAATTGTTCACTTTAAAATGGCTAGTTTTATCTTATGTGAATTTTGCCTCAATTAAGAGGAAAGAGTAAGAGAGCTGAACCAACGTTTTAAAAAGTTTATTTAAGAAAAAAAAAAAAGCTACCCAAGTAGAAATCCAACATCATTCATCCTATGTACCCTCACCCCACCCCCATGCTCATTAGCACTGTCTGGCACATAATAAGAGACAATCAATAGTGTTTGCCTGAATGAATGAATAATCTCAAGAAAAGTTACGTATAAATTTAGGGGATTTAGAAGTCCTGTAAGAGGTTTCTCGCCTTTCATTTATCTTTTTATTTGTTTGTTGAAATATCCTCTTATATTTTCTTCTCCAATTACAAAAGGAATACTCACAAGTAGCTACATACAACAGCAACAGAGAATTTTCACCACCTGCTGACCCCAGGCCTGCATTCTCTACCTCCATCCTCCCTGGGAGCCTGGCACCGACAGATTAATAGTGTGCTGTGTATCTTACTACTATTTTCTTCGTACTTATCCAAATAGCCCCTGAATGATGCAGGTGAGCCACCTCTCCATTATCATCCTAGAATTAGTACCCAAGGGTGAGTCACTGGAGAGCTTTTATTCCTTCATCTCTTCCCCTGCGATGCTGGGGCCAAGAAGAAATGATTAGGAGGCACCGTCCTGGGTTAAAGGAATGACATTTCAGTGGCTAAATGTATTGTCTGACTACACAAAGTAGGAGTTTGATTTGAAATTTAAAATGAGAAAGCTTCAGTGTGTGAGACACTTGGCAACGCCCATTCTTCTGTTCCTAATATAGGCTGGGTGTTGGTTTGTAACCTCCCCATTCATCAGCAGGGGTCATCTATCTGCAGTGTGGATTTGTATCTGAAAGCATTTCAGCTGTTAGTTCAGTTCAAAGATGCAATTTTGTCTCCTTCAGATATTTACTTATTTATTCATCTTGCTCAGTGTCTGCTTCCCTCTCCAGTGTGTTAGCTCCGTAAGACAGAGATCTTAGCTTTTCGTTTCACTAGTGGACGACCAGCACCCACCTGGTGCATACATAGTTGGTGGTTGGAAATGTTTGTTGAGTGAAATTCTACAAGATCTCTTCTTTCTAGAAAGAATCAGGGGTAGAAATCTGGAGCATTTCCCCTCCTGTCCTTCCTGGCTGCCAGTCAAGATGACAGCTTTGGAGAGTGGATGAGGAGCTGGTCAGCTGGCAAAGTCCTGGCCTGTCTGTGGCTCTCAGCTTCTCGCTTGGTGCGTGTCTGTGGAGTGGAGACAACGGAACCCTCCGTGGGTGCCACCCCCAGAGATCTCAGTGCACCCTTCGCCTCCTTTCGGAGAAGCACGAGAAAGTTACGCCATTTCACAAGAAGACATTGGACTAGTTTTTCGGCCACGTAACGGAGCTGAGACCAGAACGTCTGCACCGGCTTGTTCTCAAGAACCTCCATGGCCAGAAAGAAGCACTGTTTCTCTCTCGTGAGGCTGGGTTTTGAAACTCTAATCCAGTGCCTGGTTTTTCTACCCCAGCCAGCAGTTTTCTCAAAATCTATTCTGAGGCCAATAAAATATAAAAGCCAAGGCTCAAGTTTTTTTCACAGAGTGTTGCCAGACTTCTTGTTTTGTTGAATGTCCCTCATCTTGGGATTTTTTTTTTTATGTTTTCTTGTGATCAAAATGAGGTTATATATTTGGGGGTAAAATATCACAGATACAAGGTTGTGTTCTCAGCATAATATTCTTTAGTGTCTATGTTACAAAAGACAAGGAGAGAGTAAGGAATTGTTAAAGATTGCAGAAGGTGAAAGATAAATAACTACATAAAATGTGAGATCTTGGACAGGATGCTGGAACAGAGAAAGGACATCAGCAGAAAGGTATTTGAAGTCTGTAGTTTAGTTTATCATCTGTGCCAGTGTTAATATCTAAGTCTTGATAAGTGCACAGCAGTTATTAAAGTTAATACCGGGGGAAGCTGGAAGAAGGATTGGTAATAGTGTTTATACTAAAGTATCCTGCAATTTTTCAGCAAATCTAAAATAGATTAAAAATAAAACCCTCAAAAATGGGATTGGCCAGTCCTTGTTCTCCTCATCTGTATTTGCCTAGAAAAGGAGAGAAAGAAAGACACTCCAAGTTTGTAACTCCTTTAGAGTCACAAAGGTGGAGCACTGAAGCCTGAAGCCAAGGAGACTGGGCAGTTCAGAGTATCCCGAACCCAGAGTTGGAAGAGCAGCAGATAGTAGCTCTTCGTGAAATCCCACGATTCTCCATCCTAGGTGATTTGCTGAGATTTATGTTCCCAGGACTTTGTACCCTGAGCTGGATCACGTTGGTCCCACTCTTCACCCACAGGGGAGGCCCTTGCTCTTCTGCTCGGCCCCTTCCCACCCTTCTTCTCTATAGGTCGGGTCCCCTAGGGATGTTGTTCTCAGTATTTCTGAGGATTTCTGCATTTCCCCTTCCCTGACCCGTCACACTTTAAGCTGATATTTTCTGCCATCATCCTAGGTGGCGGTAGTTTACTCTACAGACTGAATGAGTGTGTGTTTGCATCTGTGTATGCCAATACAAGTAATTTTCTACTTCCACTACACAATTTTTATACCAACAAGCCATACTCAAGTTAATATTTTCATAGTTTTTGTGAAGTTGAAGTTGAATCAATTGTTGGGAGCAAAATACAAGAAACTTCCAACAAACTCCTATGTACCACACCTCACTTACTCATTAAACATGTGTTCAGGACTTTGTGTGGGCCAGGTACTGTAGAGCAGTGGGACGTGGACTCACTCCCCGCGCTGCCTTCTGGAACACAGAGTGCATGAACTCTCTCAGACAAGCCTGGACCCATCCCATGACCCAGCAGGAGGTCTAATTAGTCGGGACCTCACGATGAGTGTAAACCCCCAACACATGGAGAGCAAATGGTGGGATCGATGTGCTAGACATTTTCAATGCATGACCACAAACACTTAGCTATGAGTTAGATATGAAGGAATCTGGAAAATAAAAAGAAAAGAATTATGGAGCTCATCATCTGGTCCTAGTTTTAAATGCGAGAGGCCAACTTCCAGCAGGACCTTTAGGTTTAACACCAAAGAGGACTCTTTACCATCCAAACTCATCATTATTTCTTTCCATAATAGATTAAGTCCCAGGCTCATTTTAATAAATGGGAATGAACAGGACTGATCTGAATCCAACCTGACATGAAACTGAGTCGAAGTTTCTGGATTCCTGTAGAGCAGTGCATGAAGAGCACAGAAGCTTCGGGAGCAGACCGGGGACACAGAGAAAGCTCTCAGATACTAACCGCCCCACTTTTTAGATACTAACTGTGGGCTCCAGATGGCACTGACCACACCTCCGGGTCCCAACTCGACCACTGTCCACCAGACTGGGCTGCTGAGCTGCAAAGCTGTTGAGTCAAGTATACTACATTCTAAAGGGCACCGTTGTTCATTTTCTTCCCAGCATGAGCGAGATGCAGCCAGCCTTGTTGTTGCCCAACACGTCAGGGAAGCAAGGCTGCCCCACATCTGCTCAGCCTGTGTTTTTAATTGCTTAATAACAGTGTGTAGGCTTCCCTCCTTCCCTCCTGCACAGCAGTGGGGGGGGGGGGCTCTGACATTCAGGGCCTGGTGCGTGGGCAGCAAACACAGATGAGGCTGGGAAAATGTCAACCTCCCACAGCTTCTCTCCCAATTAATCACCACGCCATCTGACAGGGCGCACCTCCTCCGAAGGGCACCGGGCTGGCAGTTCACGGAACTCAGCTCCAGTCCTGGCTCCACTACTAAATTAACTGTGTGACGTAGAACAGTCAACCACAGTCTGAGCCACTGCTCCCAACTGGTGTGGACATTTAAAAGGCAATAGAGTTAGCAAAGAGAATATTTAAGGGATGGTTTTATGGAGTTGAAATTTAGAGTGCAGGCTTAGGATCCAGAGCACCCGGGACCACGCCAGAAACCACCACTCACCCATAGTAGACTCCCAGGAAACTTAATTAAATCTATCTGTGCTGTAATGTTATCAATGGCAAAGTAAGCATAATAACACAGACCTGACAAGGTTGCTGGAAAGACTTAGAACAGGCACAGCATGGAGTATGCATTCAATAAGTGTTAAGGGTTATTGTTCCAATTCCAGTCTTCTGATACAGTTGACTGTATTTGATGTTCCAATGGAAGTATTCTTGAGACGAATAAAACATGGAATTTGCTCCCAAATACTTAGTCATATGAGGAAGATAAATATATGCCCAAAACATCGGGGGGGGGGGGCAGGGCGCACAGGCTGCCTGTGATGAGCCCTGTGGCAGAAGTAAGTGATGATGTCACTTGTCTACCAAGTGCCAGAGACTGTGTGTGGTACCCTGCCCACCTTTGTCCAGTGCTAGCCTCACGGCTGGCCCATGTGGCAGATCCTATTTTATGACTAGGAAGAAGACTCAGGGAAGTTGAATAATTTGCCCTAAGTCACATAGCTTCTAAGTGGCACAGACAGATCTTGATTCGTTGCTCTTAACTCTGTCCTTGGGGGACTGTGAGGGCTTTGAGGATGTTGCAGGAAAGAAGTGGCATTTGAGCGCCCAAATCTCTAAACTTTTCCCCGGGGGAATGTGGAACTTCTGGAGCACCCCCCAGCTCCGTTTACTTTTTAGCTGTCTGGGTGAGGTCCTTCAGCCTCTCTAAGGCCCCACTTATTCATTTTTGAACTATGCCGGGGCCTAGTCCAGAGCTGCTGGGAGGACTGTGTGAGCTTATATTCATACGTAAGGCCCTCAACGCAACAGCTTGCACCTGGGAGTGCTCAATGGATGTCAGCTTCTGCCATCACCATCTTTGTCACCCTCCTCCTCATCATCTGTACTCGGCTCCTTATCAGCTAATAGTCAAGACCACCCATGAATAAAAGACAACTTCCATTTTCAAAAGAGCTCTCAAGACCACTTCCAAATCATTTCCTCGCCTGCACCTGCAATGTGGCCATCGGCCATTTATGCCTTAGGTTAAGCATTTGTCTTGTGCCTGTGATCCCCTCGTACAAAGAAGAATGAATACATACACAGTTCTTTATAGAGTTCAGCCTATTTGAGAACAGAGTTCATGTCTGCAGCAAGGAGAGAAGACTAGGAAGACAAGCAGAGGTGGGGAGCCTCTCTACACGGGGCCAGAAAGCAGGGAGCGGGGAGCGGATGCTGTATCCTTTACAGTCCCCGGGGGCCACTCTGTCTCTGTCTACAGAGAGCCAGAGCCCCCCCCCCACTAGGGATGCTGTCTGATCTGGGTCCTCATTAGCATGTGCCACCAGCATTCAGGGGTGAATGATGACTCCCCTAGAATGGAGGCATGTTTGATGTAGGCTTGTCGGCCCCGCCATCCTTCACCGGAATTCGGGGCCAAGATTCATATCCTCTGTCAGAGGCTCATCCAACAGCCGGAGCTGGCCTCCACCAGGGTCCAATTTTTATGCTTCTCCCTGAGGATGGCAAGCAATCTTTCAGTTCCAGGAACGGGAGACACAGAGTGATGCTCCATTTTCCCCAGGAGTTTCTTAGGGATTGGACTCAGGATAAATGAGAAGAGGACAGAGGAGGCGAGGGCTCAAAAGGAGTGCACGAACTATAGTTTTTTTAAACCTGTTTTCTGCCATTTTGCCCCCTCCCTCCCCAGTCCCCTGCCAGCTTTTCCAAGACTACTATCACCCTGAATAATGGTATATAATTCAGGATCAGTCCAGGTGCTATTCTGTCACAACAGGAAGTTGCTTACCGAGAAAGAATGATGCCATGATATGCCCAGGTCAGATTCATAGGAGAAATGAAATCTTCAGATCAAGATGAAACTGTTGGAATATTTTAGCAAGAAATTCTGCTTCACCTCCTTCTTCTTTTTCGTGTTGTACATAGGTTGTTCTGTGTTTTATTCAATGTGTTAAGTCCCCAGTGTGTGCTGGACAGAGTGCTAGGGGCATGGGACACTCACTGATCAGCGTGATCCCTGGTCTTGAGCCCCCGCCTATAAGTCAACTAAGGGCAGGAACTAGGTGATGTGTAACACTTTCTGCCCTGTGGTTTCCATGGTGACTGGTACACAGTAGGTACTCAAGAGGTTTGTCTTTGATGCTACATTTCAACAATATTTTTTCCACGAAAATGATGCAGAAGTCAGTAGAGATGAACTCATATTCTTTTACCCGACTCTGAAGCCAGGCACTGCCCTGAGTGTGGAAGGTGCTCCTTCCTACCTGGTAGGTCGGGATACCACAGCCAGCAAGAGCTCAATGATACTTCAAAATAGAAACCTCAGCTGGGGTCTGGGGGTTCGCTTGGGTGTCTGCAGCTGAAGAAACCAAACAGTAGAGCCCAGGTATGGGGTTTCGCCTCCCATGGGGTTTTAAAGAAAATTAAATTCATTCCAACATTTAAAAATTAGGATATTTTATGTTTTAATGTCTGGATTTTCAACTTCCTTGAAAAATGCTAGAAAGTCTGACAGCACCAGACCAGAAACTATGTTCTCTGAACATGAGAACTGTCTTTTATATTTGAAGATCAGCTGCACCCTTTAGACTGGACCTGAGACACTCCCAGACATTCAAAGGGAAGAGAGCTCAGGGTCAATGAACTGAGAGAGAAATTGTGTGCAGTCTTGTTGGATGGAGGTTCATCAGCCGTTCTGGCCAGAGTAGTGGGCCTGAGCAGGAAAATGGGGAGGCCTAGGGGAAAAGACTGAGAATGTTAAGTTGAGCTCATGTTGTGGGAAAAAGGGTCCTGAGTGCCAAGTAACATTATTCATTCCAGAAACCCCAGCTACAGCATGGGGCT
>PVJO010028610.1:0-17888 GCA_004026905.1 Hystrix cristata
CAGGATGACCCCCTTTCAGGGTCTTTCACTTAGCTCATCAGCAGTGTATTTTTGTCTTGGGAGGTGGCACATTCTCATCCTGGGATTAGGACGTGGACGTCTTTGGGGGCCACTGCTCTGCCTGCCACCTGGCTTGAGAATTTGTATTACAAAGACAGAACTTTAGAAAGTTGTCAACATGAAGTAGGAGAAAAAAATCCTTAGAACTTTAAAAAAATGCATCACGCAGCACAAAGCCCCTCACCAGATTTTGGTGCCTTGCTCTTGGTCTTTCCAACCTGAGAATGTGTAGAGAATGTATTTACATTCTTTATTAACTTCCCCATGCTTGACATTCTAATATAGAAATGGATAATTGACTGCAACAGCCATATCTCTTACTGGAATAAGAAAGCCATTATTCTCATTCAAGTTGTCTAAAAAAGCAGTAACCCCAGGAGGGGGAACTAAAAGCAGGTTGAAAACTTTTAAGGAGGTAGAATATATTGAATAATAAAATCTCCCAGGTACAGACACAGCCTATTGTAAAGATTAAGTATCCAGAGACACACACATTTCTTCCTATGCCCAGGACATTATAAAATTTCTTCAGCTTCAGGTGCTTCAGTGGAAAACAAGAGCCAACCAGAGGTGCACCTCAAGATGTCTTTACAAAGATTCCAGAATCTAATGTGCAGACAAAATCCTACATGTTGGAAACACTTGTTTTCTAAGCGTATGATTACAGGGCATCAGATACAGGCTTGGAGTTTTGACATCCTCGCTAGAGAAACAATTCTGGTCTTTAACACATACACTATAAATCAGGTCTGAAAGAGGTCAAAGGGCCACAGAGGTAAAATGAGTCCCATAAAAATCTCATGGAACACTTCATTTTAACAGAGGAGAACGATGAGGGCAGAACTGCATGAAACAGTAAATTGCTTGGTAAAGGTGGAAAGTGAGGTATTATTTGGAGACTATGGAAGTCATTGTTGGAGACACTACTGGAGTTCTTTGGCTAGCAGTCGGGTATGTGAGGTAAGTAAATATGGATGGTCCTGCAGAAACCCATGTTCACTTTTAGAAAAGAAGTGGGGAGAGGGTAAAATTGAAATAAAAATACATCACACTGAGCTGACTGTGAGGTTAAAACCATGCAGATTCCACGCCTTTCCTGATGGCCTCTCCAACTGCCTTCCCAACATTCTTTTTATGTCCTTTATGGCAACTTTTGGCTGTGGCCCTGGGGGGCCTAATGACTTTAAGATGCAGCAGGGCCTGATGACATCAGAGATCATGTTATGAGCTTGGAAAAGATCTCTGTTATTTAGCTTTTAATATTTGCTTTGCAGTATCTCAGAATTAAAGGTTGTCAAACTTGTATTTCCTTCATGAATACTTTGTGTCTGGTTGAGTTCATGAAAACTACAGTTGCATCATTTCTCCGAAGCCTAACTACAGCAGCTTAAGTTTCTACCTTCCAAGAAATTCCATATTTGGATTGTATATCGGCGGATAAACTGTTGGTGGACACATTAAGCCAAATGGACTCCGTAACACTGCTCAACACCAGTACAACTTCATGTAATGGTTTCTGTAGTCCAAATGTTTGAGTTCCCCCCAAATTCATGTACTTTGCAGTGTAATTCCCAAGAAGATGGTAGGAGAAGTTGGGACCTTTGGAAAGTATTAATGTCGTGAAGTCAGAACTCTCAATAGTAACTTATCTGCACTTATAAAAGAGGTCAAAGACAGCTTGTATAGCTCTCTTCCCACCTATAAGACATGTCTCACTAGATATTTAATCAGTGGCTCGATGTTGGTTTTCTTAGGCTGCACACTTTGAAAAAATATTGTTTCATAAACAAATTATGTATTTTGATTAGGACAGATACAATGCAGTAAAACAGAGACTATAAATTTTTTTTGGTGAATTGTATATCAGGAACTATGATAGCAGTCAGAGAGTAAAAAACTATATTTTCACTTGCTCACTCAGTCAGAATGATTTAGATGTCATGTTGTATGTGTGTGCCAATTTTTCCTCCATCGTAAAATCATGTAGCCACTGGCATGGTGTTACGGTTTGTGCCTAGAAGTCCTCTGAGTGCCTCATGCGGTCATAGGTGGGGCCTTTTCAGAGGTGGCTGAATCTAGAGTGTGTGATGGTGGGATTAAGGGCCTGTGATCACTAAATCAATCCCTAGATTGCTTTGGCACTGCCTAATCTGGCGGCCTGGATAAGATATAAGGGGCAGAAAGAAGCTGCTGAGGTCCTTTAGCCTTGAAGCCTTGAAGCCTTCTGCCTGCCGTGAGCAGTTCCTGCACCGTGCTGCCCTCTGCCACACCGCCCTGCCTTGGAGCCAGCCAACCAGGAACTGAAACCTCTATAGACTGTGAGCCAGATAAACCTTCCCCCTTCGACTTTGGGTGTCAGGTACTGTGTTCCAGCAACGAGAAAAAGTAACACGTGGATTACTGAAGAAGTGAATGCAGCGAATTGCTGCTTTACTCAGTCAGCGTCAGTACTTTCTGTTGAAGCCTATGACAAAAATAAAGCTTTACTTGGAATTCAAAACTAATGAAACCAAAAATACTCAGAAATGCCCTGATAGAAATACAGGCATTTTTATGTAATACTTTCAAAACCTCTGCAGAAAAGTCTTTAGAAATTAGCAAAAAGTTGGCAATATCTCTAATGAAAAAATATTTAAGCACCTCCCAAAATGTAGAAAAAGTTTCTGAACATATTTATTGTTTCTATCATGGATAGGATGAACTGAGGTCTTTATAATGTATGTTGTTTCCCAAATTATATCTTCACAGTAATTAGTTTACATTTCCAATGTAAATATAAATTTAAGTATAAATTTGATTAAGATATTCTAAATCCTCTCAAATAAAAACAGTAAAAACTGTATTTCTTTTCTAAAAATTCAGTAAAGGGGAGAGTCATAAATGCATATAGCAGAGCCATAGTTAGGTTAATTTTGTTCAGTGAAAAATTTTTTACTCATTTTATTTAACATAATAGTAGTAACACTGCATATATTTAATGGGTGCAATGCAATCTTTAATATATGTTTTGTATTGTGAAATGTTGACCACAATCTCTCTAGTTAGCACTTGTGTCATCTAATACAACTACCTCCTTGGAAAGTAAAAACTCATGTGTTTGAAGCTTAGGATTATATCTGCCAGTAGTCAGCAGCCCACAAGAAGTGGTGGGCTTCTTGTAAGTGTAGTCTAAAGCAAATACCATCAACTCCCAGGTTCATATTTTTCTTATCTCAAAATTATGGATCATACCAAACATGAATATTATGTAAATGTAGGTATGAAATAATGTATTTTGAGACTTAGAGATGCTACTGCATATAAAGTACTTGTCTCTTCACTTGGTAAACTGCAGACATTAAAAACTGTGATAAATATTTGTAGGTTTTTCATTATAAAATTTGTCCTGCCTCAAATTCAGCACTCTGACTTTCACTATCAGATAATACTCTATATCCCACAGAGGGCTCGCGTGATGTATATTACATAATGTTCCCATAGAGGCCACACACACTTTTTTTTTTTTTTTTTTTTTTTTTGGTGCTGGGGATCGAACTCAGGGCCCTGCACTTGCTAGGCAAGTGCTCTACCCCTGAGCTACAGCCCCACCCCTGACACAGTATCATTTTATAAAGATCTCTTCACTCATTCTTTGTGTGACCACAAACAAAAGTCATGTCCATGATGAACATACTGACTCAGCTCCTGATTTGTCACCTCGCCATCTGATTATAGCTCTTTGCCCTTGAAACCATATCAAGAGGAAGCCTATTCCCTTCTCTCTCTCTCGACTGCACCCTGTCTTCATTATACTCTGATAATGACACCAAACACACATCAACATATAACCCTTCCAGCACAACCCATGCAAAGAAATGAGAAACTCTTAATACTAAATCAGTCTCTGAGGTGTGCTTTTTGCACATAACTTTTAATTAAAAACAAAATGTCGATGAAACACTGAATGAGCAGTGTTTGAGATATAAAAAAGGTCTGACAAATCATATAATTTGTGATTATCTTGTTATACTTTTATTTCCTACAATGTGAAAAAATAGAATTTTTTCCTGATTACTCAAAATGCCTGTGTGAATATTGACACCTTATGTGGAAATCATCACCTGCCAGTAGGTAGAAGAAATCTTTTAAAGCCCAGGCAATGGCAGGGCTTCATCACAAGAAGTCACAGAGATCGGGATCCCTGCATCCCAAGAAGTACCCTGGGAAACAAACACCTGGAGTGTAGTGAGCAGGCGCTCATGTGGGTGTTTTCACATACCTGAATCATTCAGTGGCTCAGAAATCTCCAATCCCTTATTCTGTTTCACCACCACCAAACTGACCAGCAATCTTGAAGACAAAATTTTCAACAGCATTTATTGAACAGACTATCCTTCCTCTGATGTATGTTTTTGGTTTCTTTGTCAAAGATCAAACGTAAATGTGTCTGGGGATGTTTCTGTATCATCTATTCTGTTCCACTGATCCACGTGTCTGTTTTTGTTCCAGTACCATGCCATTTTTACTACTGTTGCTTTGTAGTGTAGCTCGAAGTCAGATATTGTGATGCTTCTTGCTTTGCTCTTGATTACCCAAGATTGCTTTTGCTATTCCAGGTCTCTTCTGGTCATAATACATTTCTGGATTGCTTTCTGTAGGTCTATGAAGTATGCTTTTGGTATTTTGATTGGGACTGCATTGAATCTGTGTAACAGTTTTGTGATTATGGTTGTTTTGACAATATTGGGTCTACCTGTCCAGGAGCAAGGGACATCTTTCCATTTTCTAATGTACCCTTCAATCTCCTTTTTCAGAGTACTGTAGTTTTCTCTCTAGAGGTCACTCACCCTCTTGTTTAGGTTAATATCAAGCTATTTCATTTTGAAAACAAAGTCATGCAATTTCTGAGAATTTAATCCCCTATATAAACCCTGAAATTTCTTTGTTCGGGGCCCAGGCTCTGAGAGTATTTTTTTTTTGGTGCTGAGGAGTGAACTCAGGGCCTTGTGCTTGCAAGGCAAGCACTCTAACCACTGAGCTAAATCCCCAGCCCAGCTCTGAGAGTATTAACTCCCCCGGGTCTGTCCATGTAAATAAACTCGAGTTCTCCAACTCACTGAGTGACGCTTGGTTTTCTTGCAGAACTGAAAATATTTCTTTTCCACAACAGGGTAACCACCTCTCCCTTCCCTTCCCCAGACCCTCACTTTTTGTGAAGTCCAGTCCAGGAGCCATCCTGCCAGACCTCAAACCAGACATCCACAGCTGGCTGCTAATCCATCACTACTCTTGGGAAGGTGAGATTCTGGCCCAGTGGACTTTCTCTTGGTGATATCAGAGGGGGGCGGGGTTTGTGTTTTAAATTTCCAGGTGGTTATTCACCAGAAAAACTTAGATGGGTGAATTGAGGGCTGTAAAAATTTTTATTTAAGTAACAAAAGAAGAAGAAATTGACTCCCCATGTGAATGAAACGCCTTTGAGCAGTCAGAGAGCCAAAAAGGGAAGAGGGTTGGGGAGCAAGGGGCAAGAGAACAAGAGAGCGAGTTCAAGGTATCGTTTCCATTTATCCCATCTCAGTTCTCCCGAGTTTTCCTGTCCTGTGAGAAGAGGGCATTTGGATTTCTCACTCCAGGCTGATGTCAGGTCTAGGCCACTCCCTAGGGCACGCCCATCTTCCCAGCCACTTGAAGCCACGCCCCACCCCCACATCACCGGGATCCAGAGAAAGTGGATCTGTCATACTCCTTGTACCGTCCTAACCCTTCTTCCTTCCTCATTCTCGGTTTGAGAAAACCACAAAAGGGTGACCTCCTGCACTATGAGGAGCAGGGACATTTCCTTTGAGCATGCAAGACAATCTCATCCAGCTTCAGGACCCTACAGACCCCAGTCGGGAGGCTGATCACAGGGAGATGTCCTGGTGACCTGTTTCCCAGCTCTGGCTGTCTTTCTCACGCTCACTTCCACCCTGTGATTGGCAACTCTCCCTCAAAAACATTGGGAGATACCCCCCTCAGCTGTCTCCTGCATAATTTTTCCAAATTGGGACTAACAGGAGAAATTAAACTACACCAAAAAAATAATCTTTTACTCCTCTTCCCCAGTACAGACTTGATAATGGTCACACTAGCTAGTTGAGGGTACTTTCAATTTCCAAATTCTCCAAGACCTTGATAACTTTCTCCAGAGAAATGGCAAACGGTCGGAGATTCTCTATATGTAACTGTTTTTTGCCCTTCATGAGCAACCTTCCGTCTAGCCCACTCTCTCCTCTTTCCAAATTCTTCTCACCAAAGAAAAACCTCCTAACACCACTAAAACTCCTATCCCTGCACCCAACGCACAACAGCCTGCCTTTACCCTCCTGTACTCTCCTGACCTCCTGCTTCCTCAGCAGCTCAGCCAGACCCACGACCGTCCCACCTGCAGCCCTCCCTCCTCCGAGGCTCTTCCTCTCCTCCGCACCTGGCAGCCTGTCTCCCTCCTCCAGCCCAGCTCCTTTCTCACCTTCAGACTTCTCTCATACTCTTTTTTCCTCTGCGATACCTCCTCTCAATGTTTTGTCTGGATTCTGGATTGCAATTCATTCAAGAAACCAAAAGTTGTCATCCTTTGTTTGCTGGTTGCTTATCCCTTTTATTGGCTGCTTGGCCTGTATTAAAAATTGAAAGCTGGAAAGATTGCAATGTCTTCATATTGAGGTTTCTTTGATGGGACATTTTTATTTTTGCAGACAGGGTCTTATGCTCCAGTTTTGTATATGCTGCATTTAGACTTCTCACTGCTTGCTGAATTTACTTGTATTCATTTCTTGACTTATTTGGTGGTTAGGACACAGCTTGTTCTCTTATTTTAGAGAACTATGTGGAATGGCTTCGTGAATTTCTAATTACTCTGCTACTCATGCTCTTGGGTATGTCTGAGGCTGGAGGACAGATTTTGGCAGTTCACCTCTGTTACGGATGGCTGTTATTGCCGTCAGTAAATGGTAATATGCGTCTCTTTACAATCCTGAAAATCTTTTTTGCTTTCCAACTGGAAGCTCCTGGCCCCCTAGAAAAGGAGTGTCCATCTATAGGCTTTCCTGTACAGCCAACCTAAGCTCCACCCCGGGGTTAAGGGAACCGGGAATCACACTCTTCTGGGAAGGCGCACGATGGTTTGGGCTGAGCCAGTACCTGGGCGGGAGTTTCCTCCTGTGACCGGCAGGACCGGAGGCAAACACCTGTGGCCGTGCTGCTCTCTTGTCACTGGCAGTGCTTCTCTCCTCCAACGTGGCTGCTGTAGTGGGAATCGGTTGCAGCTTGTGCCTTCGGAAGCACACTCCGGAGTTGGAAATGTGAGTTTTCAGAGGAAGTAGATGCACACATCACTAAGGGTGGCTGCTCCGGCCCGACCCATCTTCTGGTCACTCCCCAGATAGCAGCCACCTGCTCCAGAGCAGGATAAGTTCAGGGGATGACCCGAGGTTATAAAAAAATAAGAGGGGTTAAAATGGACACTTTCTCCCCTCGTTGTTTTATAGACGGAAAACTCAATGTCAAATTCCCTTATCTTTGGAGTGTGTTCTTAAGCACTAGAAATTGTTTGGCCCTCACGTTCTGAGGCCCGCCTATTCCTGGGAGGCAAAGTGGAATGCAGAGGGAAGTACTGACTATAATACTATGTTACAACCAGAGTTGTGCTGTAAGAGAGATGAAAAGTGGTCAGAGGGATGTTATGTTCAGACTTTCCTTGCAGTGACGGACAATCCTGACTTGAGCTCAAAGTGTAGCTATAAGTCACTAGAAAAGTAGACACCGCCGGTCCTTAAGGCGCCGTCTGATGCAGTGATCAGTACTGAGCCTTGAGGGTCCCCTCCTTTGTCCTCCATACGCTGAGGATGAGAACTAAGCCCTTCAATTACTCAAATTGTCAACTATTAATCAAGAAAAAGGTAAGCAGTCCCTGAAAATAAAAATAGTTAAAATGACCTTTAACATCCAGTCCCTTTAGAGGGAACGATTGCACTTGGCTCTCAAAACAGCAGTTCTGGCTATCAGCTGCGACTGTCCAACAACCAAGGTGACCAAAACAACATCCAGAAGCCTGCGCAGCCTGCTGTCTCAACCCTCAGATCGAAAGCCATCTGAAGGCCTGAGAGGACTAACCGCTTTGGTGTCTAACAGTTTAGAAATGGCCCTTGGAGGTCATTTCACTGCAGTTTTTTGGAATTTATATGAGGAAATGTGCTGTCATACATATGAAGAGAGTTAAACCCTGAAGTACTGAATATATTTCATGAACATCATAAAAATACCTTTTTATTCCATAGTGTAATCTGGGAAAGTGTTTAATTGCCCTCCTACAATATAATGCTGTGGGCAAAAATGTTGATGTCTTTATACTCCTTCCGGGCTGCTGCTCGGTGAGAACTTGTTGAGCAAATGAAGCAGGCTGTGAGCTCCACAGGGGTTAGGGAAGTAACACCTGCTCCTTCCTTGCTAAGGACCCTGACAGGCCCAGTCTCCACGGCACGAAAGCAGGGTCCTGGGTGTGTGGGTGACGAGGGCTGTTGCAGACACTGCCTGTTGTTTCAGACGCTTTCTCCCTCTTCCTACGGTCCTGGCTTTTCAGACCCTCTCAGCTGTTTCTGGTGGTGGACTGTGTGGGACAGACTGGGATTCTGACCGGTCGCTAGGAGGCCTGCAGTCCTGGAGATGTGCTGCTTTGGCCACAGGGGGGAGCTGTGCTCCAGTGAAACCTCTGAAGTTGGGCCTGGGGCTGGAGGAGGGCAGTGAAGGGAGGGTGGGATCCGTGGGGATTCCAGTCTCAGATCAGTTGGGACCTTGCCTGTCTACAAAGATGCCAACGCCAAGTTCAAACTAATTCACCTTTTTTTGGCACCACATGGCTAATATTCTTCCTCAGCATCCTATATTCAGTATTCCAGGGGTGATCAAGAAGTATGTCTAGATTTAAAAAGAATGTTGTTATAGTACAAGGCACAATGCCATTAATTGCCTTCAGAGTACTCCCCCTTGCTTCAAACGCAGCTATCCTGCCATTCTTGCCACTCTCTGAGGCAGTTCTGGAAGTCCCCTTGCTTGAATGTTTTTCGTTGCATAGTCCTGCCTGCCTCAATGTTCTGAACTGATTCAAAACACTTGCCTTTCCTATCACTTTTATACTGGGGAAGAGCCAGAATTTACACAGGGCCAGATTCGCTGAATAAGGCCAAAGGCGCACACCATAACATTTTTATTTGACAGAAATTGCAGAAAACATTCTGAATAGAGTCAGGGAAAGGAGGCAGCTGTGAAAAGGCACTCACAAAAGAGGACTTCCAGAAATGCGTCATACAGAGCCAAGAATGCTAGGATAGGTGTGTTCAAGGGAGAAGAAATAGTTTGAGAGGGATTAATGGCAATATGTCTTTCACTGTAACAATTGTTTCTTCTTAATTTAATCATTCACTTTATATTTTGAGCACACATTGTCTGTTTGTTCTAAGCCTAGCCAAGTCTTAACCCTCAACGACAGGGCCCGGAACAGCCCTTTCATGCTCCTCCTGGCACCTTTAGCAGTGTCTGGCTTCTGGCTGCCATCACCAGCATGCCCTTAAAGTGACGGGCCCTGGTGCAGTGTAAAACCATGCTTGGCCTGTCGTCTTCCCTCCACAAAGCTGGGCCACCAGCTGAGACATAGAGAGAAGTAATGTTGTCTCCGGCGACTTAGCAGGGGAGGAAGAAATTCACTGAAGGGTAAATGGTCTTTCTCTAAGAGGGCTCTGGAAGGGAGAGATCCAAAGACAGCAGCTATATAGTTAGGAAGATGGCCAAGAGCAAAAGGTAGTCTCAGGAATAGCCTTGAAAATGTTCTGCTGTTTCTACATTCACCTCCATTGGTCCCAGGCAGGCAGATGCAAATGCACTGCCTTTCAGGGTCTAGGTAGGGTATAAAAAGGGGAAAAAGAAATATCTCCTGAATCTGGGAAAGCAGGCAGGGACAGTGACATCCCAGATAAAACCACCAATCTGGGTCATGGAGACTCAATTTCAGCCCCCTTGCCCAGGACATCCTATCCTCCAATGCCTCACTTGGGTGCCCCAATGAAATAGCAAAACTATCACCATCTTAAGATCTGACTCCAGGGGCTGGGGATTCAGCTCAGTGATTAGCGTGCTTGCCTTGCAAGCACAAGGCCCTGAGTTTGGTCCCCGGCACCAAAAAAAAAAAAAAAAAAAAAAGATCTGACTCTATTTTGAGTCAGTCCTGAATTTTAACATCAAGCATCCGTTATCTGGGAAAAATTGTTTGCCCTGGGGATTCTCCTGCATACTCTGTGACCATCCTGACCCCCCACCCTCTACACTTTGTAGTTTACGATAAACCCATAAGCTTGTAACTGGTAACTGCCTGAGAATTCCACTGAGCAGATGGGACTGAGATAAGGTGGTAAATGGTTAGAAACTATCCGTAACTGTCACATATATCTGCTGGCTGTTGTAAATTCCACTAGTACAATGGAATTGTGGTTCCTGTCTTTAAAACCCTGCCTTACCTTGCTTCAATGCCGAGAGTTTCTTTCAGTGCAGGAGCATGCTCTCGACCGCCAACTAATAAAGGGCTCCAATTGGCTAGTGATCAGTGTGTGGCTGCTCTCCTTTCTCACATCCAGAGAAAGTGATCACTGGAGCCCCTCCGGGGTCCCACTTTATCAGTAGCTCTCACTTCCATCTTGACTTGACTGCCCTTGAACCAGGAGGCTCAGCAATGCATCTCTGCATCAGCAGCCAAGAAACAGCCCTGCAGAGTCACTCCCTCCTTGTGTGCAAACCTGTGTGTGCAGCCTGGAAGCTTTGGGAGCAAATGAGTGCTCTGTTAACCCTTTCCTGTAGGGCCCCATATATAAACCATTATGCAAACCATAATACCGCCTGCTCTGTCCACTGATATGGCAACTCCATGTTCTATGGGCCTATTTAGGACATGCAGCTCCTTTCCTTTTATGTGACTCTGCTTTGTCAACCGATGAGAAAACAATTACTTTGAATCTAGTTTTTAAAATGACTTTCTAATTGTGAAATAAAATAAGCCTGCTCTAAGAGGGTCTTTGGTTTAAGAGTTCACAGAGGTTTTCTAAACTCTCATCTACACTTCCGCAGTCCTATCCCACAAAAGGCCAAAGTGTAACGTATTGCCCTTGGAGGGGCACACTGTACACTTCAGGCCCCACCACTTCTGAGACCCTTCTCAGAACAAGGACTGTGGTCACCCGGGTCAAGCAGCACTGAGCTTGAGGCTAAGAGAAGGAGCTTCTGTTATATATTCTGATCACTAAACATTTCTAACTAGACCTAGGCAGAAACACTAACGGCTGTAAAGCGAAACACCCCATGGGAAACAGCCAACTCCCAGCCCCCAAGACATTCCCGAGGCCTCAATTCTGTAGCTGTAAGATAACGAAGGGCCATAACTCATGTAGGATGCCTACAACCAGGAAAGGAATGTCCAGCTCCTCCAGCCCTGGATGCCCCCCAGGGCCTACAGCGTCAAGACAAGGAGGAGCAAAGAAGTAGCCTACACTGCAGAAGTTTCTTGGGCTAGCCGATTCCCTCACCCTCTTCCGCCCTCTATAAGCCCTGAGCCCCTCTGTTCTGAGAACTTGTCTGTCCACCTCTGTGCTTCAGAGAGGCTCCCTTCCGGCTTTATGCCTAGTAAAGCCTGTCGCTGCCGTCCTCAGGCCGCGGTCTCCTTTCTCTGGTACAGCATACTGACAACTTCAGGCAAGGGTCCCAGGGCTGGAGGCAGTGGCAGAAGCCAGGAGAGCCATCTTCCGGAAATGGTTCTATTATTCTTCACCCCAGCTTTTCTATTCTTTAATTTCTCTTCTTTTCTCACCTTAAGTTAGGCCTCAAGCCCTGGCCCTAACGAAAGTGCCACATCGGTACAGATGCTTTCTGTGAAACCTGAGGACAGAGAATGTGGCTCTGTGCCCACACATTCGGCTGGTAGCCTGTCTTTGTCCACGCTCCCTCCTTTCTTTTGAAATGTCCCTGCTGGTTTCAGGCCTCACTTTCTCACTGGACAGTCTCTCCACACTGACACTTGTAGAGTTGTTTTCTCCCTTTTGTCTGTCTGTTCCCCAAATTCTAAATCATCAGGCTCAGAACTTCTGAAGCAAGACTTTGCATTGGCCATCAGAGAGCAGAGTGGATCCCACTACTCCATTCAGTTCTCACACAGGACCTTGCTACCCCGAACGCTGTGGTACCAGATAGCTCCTCTCGGCAGCACTGTCTAACGCAGGCTGCCCATTTCAATATACGCTGGGGTCCAGGTTCGGGGCATCTCACGTCCATGGTGGCACGCAAGTTCCTGTTTTCATGGGGGCACACTAGAATCTGTGGGTGCAGCACACACCATGACATCACCTCCTTGGCACTAGCAACCAGAGCCCCGGCTGGGACAGACCTCAGACCTGCTCAACCCTGCCACAGACAGCAGCCTTCCCTGATAAGTGAGCTTCGGTCTCCTGGGATGGGCAAGTCCTGGGAGTGCTGGGAATTTCCCATCCTGCCTTTATCTCAGGGCAGTTCCAAACTCTCACCTCATTCTCATTTTGCCGTCTGTCTCCTCCACGGAACACACGGAACCAGCCAAACTCCCAGCCTCAAGGTCACAGTATGTGACTCTGAGATTTGGATCTGTGAGAAATAAAAGGAGAGAGAAAGAAAAACTTGAACAATGACAAGATTAAGGTAAGATAAAGACCTGAGAGGGGCCGTTGTCTCCGAAGTGCCAAAAGCAACCTTGTCTGACAGAGTCAGGGTTTCTCGGGCATTAAAGAGTATGAGGGAGTTAAGGGCCTGCTATTCTTGGGATCTGGTCTTTGAGTCTGTGGTCACTGGTCTGTCTTGTGTTTGTGCAGGTTTCCTATTCAAGAGGCTGAACCCCCCTTTGTCTGGGATGTTTTGCACAGTAAACAGCTTTACTGGGCTTCATGATTAGGGGCCACTGATGAATGTGGGTAAGGCTCATAAATCATGGGAGGATGCTCCACTGGCTTCTCCCTTTGTTCCTGACTCTATGCTATAATAGGAAACAGGGCCTCAGATGTCTGGTCTGGCTACTTCTTCCTGGTCAGGGGTGCTCTGTTGGTCTTATTGGAAATCAGGGCTGGGATTGAGGAGAAGGGCTCCCTCGACATGGTCCTTGGTAACTGCCTGTGAGATGGCTGTAGTTCTGTTGGTGAGAAATATTTGGAACAGGTTAGTAGGCAGGGTAAAGACAGACATGAGGGCTCCAAAGGCTGGGGGGGGGGCAGAGTTGCAGGGCTCGTAGGGGTGACTGGTGAACTGAGATGCCGTTGTTAGAACAAAGCTAGACGGGGTTTGGAAGGGAGAAGGGGCAAATATGATCAGGAGGAGTACTGAGAAAATGGCCCCAAGAAGGGGTATGAGCCAGGAGCTCCAGGAAGTGGTCAGCTGGACAGGAAAGGTCCAGGAAGGGGCCTGATCTTGTAGGGTGGTGGCTTGATCACAGAAGTTTTTGCTTCCACTTCATATGAGTCTGGACTTGTTGGGGAAGAAACAGCAGGTCTCCTGGGGGAAGGCCCAGAGCCCACTGTGAATATACTGAGGTTGGTCAGAACTGAGGTTGTCAGCGTGAAGGCTGGAGAGTCTGATGGACCTTTGCTTGAAGAAGAGAGCTGAGAACCAGTGACCATGACAGCAGTGGGGTAAGCCCACTTACCTCTGGCCTCATGGCTGTGTCCTGAGGTGCCCAGCGAGCACCCAGGAGGGGATGGAGGAGATCGCCTTCTGGGGGACCTCAGTCCTCTCTGCCTGGGGTCTCCTACCCAGAGGGGATTCTGAGGACTTTCCTGTGCATGGTGGAAAGCCCTCTGGGAAATGTCCTACATTGATTGAGATCTGCCCAGCAACCCCACCTGGTGGCTTTAAGAGGTGGTTATATCCAGGCTGGTTTTTCCCATGGAATAAAAAAACTTATCTTGAGAGGTGTACTTGGCAGTGAAGTGGCTCAGGAGACAAACATTGACCTTGTGTCAGGATCTGTGACTTATGTACCTTGAAAGAGGTGTTGACACTGGGCAAGTTATCTCCACTGTGTGTCTTTTCTCTGTCTGCGTATCTTTTTACCTCAGTCTGAAAAAAAGATGAGAAGTTTTTTCCTAAGGGATGGAGACCTACAAATATTCTCCTGGGGATTGACCAAGTCCTCAGTGGGGATTTTACAGGCTCAGCAGACAGCCTAGAATAAAAATTAACCTTTTAAAATATTTAAAATAGGGCCCAAGTTTGTAAAATAAATCCTAAAGGTGACATTTTGGAAGGAAACATTGAGCTCTTTATAAGCATTTGAAATGTATTATGTTTTAAAGATCTCTCCTGTGTACTTCAGGAGAGAGATAAAGGGAAAGAGAAAAGAAAAAATAGATGGGACCCTGAGATCAGGTTGTGTGAGCTGCCCACATTATCCTAAGGTCACACTGCCACTGCAGCCTGAGCCAAGGCTGAAGCCCTCCTGCCTTTTCTCCTGACTAGCCTAGGGATCTTGGCCAAGCATATAGAGGTTGCTTGTTCCTGGTACATAGCTACTGTAATCTTCATTAACAGTTTAGGAGAATGGAAAAAGAAGTTGTGGACAATAGCTGTATTTTTACCCAAAAATTTACCCTAAAGATTTTATAATCTAGTGACCAAGGAACTGTGTCAGGAGCTCATAGAGAGTTTAAACATCTGGAAATGTCACATAGCAACCATAAGGTATGTACTATTATAACACAATCATACAACAATTGTGAAAAGTTTTACCACCACAAACAACTATAGTCATGAAATTGCTGGCATGATAAAGATTTCTTTTTTCAGCTTTGTAAGTTGTAACATCGGTATGCTTGGGAAACACACTGTGTTAATACACTATGAGGTTGGCAATAATTAGTGTCACTGCTATGTATAACATTTTTGTTTCTGTTTACTTGGTGTTTTACTTAAAGCAGAATTTAGATTTTAACATGTTTATAGGGTGTAATAACCACACTGACAAGGGCTAATGAATAGCTTTAGAGTTCTTTTACATTTTGGAAACAGTGCTGTTGACTACAGACAGACTTATTACTCGTATGCAAGTGTGTCTCATCTATATAATAACAAACTATTTGTTTAACTAAAGCCAATAGATGTTAACAAAAGCCAATAGCTGCAGATCAAGTTTTGAATGGCAGGACCAAACTGAAAGAGAGATGCCAAATTTTGGTCATTTCATATATTTAAGAACTAGATGTATATTGCAGAAAAGAGAACACCCATTAGTATTAATTTTATGTGGTCTTAACTTTACAAGCGCAACTTTAAAGCTTAGACATACAGCATGTCTTGGATGTGTATACATATATATACATAAATTGAAGTAATAGCTGTGTTTATTTCACCCACCATAAACTGAATACTGAAAACCTTGTATAAATCAACATTAGATTTAACTTTTAAAACTTGATTTTAACACCCGAAAGTTTAACAATGGAAAACACAAGAAACTACATACAATGTAGAATCTTTGTTTTTAAAACTTGTTTTATAAGTTTAATTAAGAGCATCTCTTAATAAGAAAACCTTATTGTTTTGAAGAGGAAAACTGAATTGTGTCCAGATAACTTGGGCTCTGTCCTGCTGCTATAAGCCTGCTCTGTAACCCCCACTCATTCCGTAGTCCTGCTCTCAGGGGGGTTGCAGCTGCCCTGATAACAGGCCCACGACACCTTCCCACTTCTCTTTAGCGTGCCTGCAGCTGCACTGGGATCACTGCCCCTCTCCCCTCACTCCTCACTGATAGGAGTAAAATATTGCTAGCATGTGATAATGTTACACTGTCCCACTTCACTTAGTTCCTTGCTAATAAGTGTGATATATCACTAAGATGCAACAAATGTTCAAACTGTGTCTGTGTTGAATCAGTCAAATACTACCATGAGAGACAAAGAAAGTGGACAGAACAAAAGGAACGTAAAGAATATATAAAGCCTGAATTTACTTAGTTTGGGGCACAGACTTCATTGTTAGCTGATCAGAGCCTGCTAGCATTAACAAAGAGTTCTCCATCCCCTCTGAGTGAGTGTTTAGTTTCTTGACGGCCCGATTTCTGCAACAATGCTTTTCCACCTGCTGTAGATGTAGAGTTATAGGTCGGTAAGGCCCAGTAATCACAAGGGAAGCCCAGGTACACCCTATAATTCTCAATCATTGTTCAGCCCTGCTCTCAACAAACAACATGGAGCTTCTTTATCGTTCAAGCCCAGTCCCGGGTGGATAACCACAACTCTTTTGCACAGAAGTCTCCCACCAAAAGTCCCATTGTGGTTTTCCCCTCTTCCCGTACATAGACCCCCCCAGCCCAGCCAGCAAGCCACAATAACCTAAAATAGATTAGAGGGCACAAAATCCCTGGTAGGTAGGGACTGCAGTCCCATCCAGCTGGAAGTAGTTTCAGAAGAGACCTCCAGCCCCTCAACACCCCATAAAGAGTCAGGGGGATTTGTGTCTTTCAGGCCGAGAGGAGGTAGGCATAGGGCGTAGCTTGACTGGCTGGGAAGATGGGTGTGACCTGAGGGAGTGGCCTAGATTTGAGGACAGCCTGGGGCACTGAATCCAAACGTCCTCTTATCCCAGGATCCGGAAACTCTCAGGAGAATTGCGATGGGATAAATAGAAACGGTACCCAAGGTTGCTCTCTTGCGGGGCTTGCTTCCTAACCCCACGCTCTATTTTATACAACTCCGTCCTTAAGCTTGCCCCCTCTCCTTCGGCTCCCTAACTACCCTGCGGTGGCTATTTCATTAATGTGGCAGAGCCAATTTCCTTTTCTTCTGTTACTTAAGTAAAATTTTCTTACAGCCCTCAATTGGCCGGTTCATTTCTTTGCTTGCAGCGAATGAGAACCTGAAAACCCGACAGGACGGTGGGGGTTGCAGGTCACAGTGGTAAGGTGATGTGGCTAAGCTCAGGGAACCAGGAACTGACAGCAGAGGCTGGGCCTGGGCCGGGTCCTGAGTGACTCACAGGAAGCAGGGGAAGTTTCCCTGGGAATCCCCAGGCCCCTGCCAACAGAGAGACCACGCTGTACTGACTAGACCGTGCCCTCCTGCCCGTCTGTGAGTTCTTGCCAAAACCCAACCAGAAGTTTGGTGCCGTGATTTGTGTGAGGCCCTCAGACCCACGGATTTCAAGAGCCCAAGCGAGGGTTGGCAGCCCAAGCTCTCCAGACCACGCACACAGGTGCTCAGGAAGGGGGCACAGCTGACCTAGTTCTCCTGATGCTCCTGTTCTCAGGACCTGCGCTTCGCTCCCTAAGCCCCATTCCTCTCGCCCCCAACCGCGGCAGCCCCGGCACACAGCTGGGCACATCAGGGAGATTTAGCCTAAATCGCCAGCTGCCCTGACTGGTAAAGGCAGCAGCCACACCGGGTCTGCAGGCCACCTCCCAGCACCCCGCAGGAGCTCTGAAAACAATGTGACAGCCGTGCTGTCATCTGCTGCTTTCTCTTCCCATCACAGAATACTGTGAGTGCTTTGCAGACTCATTCGTTAGGGTAATAAGGCCATCAGTAACCGCGGCCGGAAGGCGGGGAGCCTGTAATCGGCCGGCAGGCCAGGCCTGCGGCAGGGCTGGGCTGGGAATGCGAAGTCCCGGGAGCGCTCGCGCTGGTCCGGCCCCCGCGGGCCCTGGGAGGGGATCGGTGGGCGCGAAGGAGCAATTCGGGCGCGGCTTCCTGGTCCAGGGCGGGCCCAGCGGCCGAGGCTGGGCGCCCGCGGGGACTCCACGGAGCGCAGGGTCGTCGTGAGCG
>PVJO010028611.1:0-17896 GCA_004026905.1 Hystrix cristata
TTTTAATTTAATTTTGCAATAGCTACAAAGCCCTTAACCACTTAGTGTGCCTAATAGTAAAGCAGGTAGACGCTGAAAAAGCTTATTGATATGCGTACTGTACATACTCCCCTCCCTGGACTAAGGATGAGACTACCCTAATTTACTCCAAACCACTAGAATATGACAAAAGTATAGAATCTCTCTTCCATGATTGTGTAACCCAACATTGTACCTTCCTTCTTGCCAGTCTGCTTCCTACCTCGCTTGACTACATGTAGTAAATCTTGTTGGGAAGGCTTCTGCGGCAAAGAAGTGACACTTGCCTCAGACCAACGTCCACATAGGGACTGTATCCCTCGTTCCAACAACCCCCCAAACAGCGAATTCTGCCAATAACTATGTGAACTTGGAGGTAGATCCTGCCCCGTTGGGCATGCCCCCGCCCTGGGTTGACCCCTGAGGGCCACCTTCATGAAAAATTTAAAACAGTAACTCAGTCCAACCCACGCCCAGACCCTGACCCCTAAGTATGTAGCATTTTAAGTTGTTAATTTTTTACAACTTGTTAACCAGCAGTGGATTGCTAATATAAAGAAAAACTCATTTTTATGCTGATTACCAAACTGCATGTATGTCAATTCAGTGGATGAAAGAGTAATAGAAATTCGTTGCAAGATTTCATAAAACAGCGGTTCTCGATGAACAGAAGTTAAAGCCAGCACCAATTCACGATCACGAGATGTTAGGTGTATTTTCCTTCTCACCAAAGTAAAACCACCGTCATGACCAAGCCTTTAATATGATATTGATTCTTAAAATTGATCAGGGGCAGGCAAAACAATTTTAGGGCTTAATCAATCCTGCATCAGTAAATGATATCAAAGAAAATAAATGTTCTGATCGTACTTCTGACTGTTTCAGTTACCCAAATCAACTATATGACTGTGAGTGTACAATTACCTCGTCCATATTTCTGTTCGTTAAACAATAAAGTGGTATATTCTTGCAATTTCATAACTGTTCAGATTAAGCATTTGCTCTGAGAAACATTTTATATGGTGAACACAGTTAGATTTTTAGAGAGTGTATCAAAGTTCCGTGTTACTTTTATTTCTCCTTTCCTGCCCCCAACTGTGGTATTTCTTCAAAAGGAATAACTACAGCGATGATTCTATCTTCTTTTTTAAATTACTACATGTTTGCCAGGTTTAGCAAATGAAAATATAGATTGTGCAACTAAATTTGAATTTCAGAATAATTTTGGTATTATTTATTGCATGCCCCATGCAATATTTGGGACATACATCAAAAAATTTTATTGTTTTCCAGAAATTTAAATTTAATCAGACATCCTGTATGTTATCTGGCAACTCAACATATTTTTGTAAAATCGCAGATTGTGACATAGGACTTAAACACTTTACAAGAAAGATGAGTGGTGCGTGGAGATGAAAAGATAACAGGTGTTCAGTAACGGCCTTGTCTTCCATGCAGGTCTTAAAACCTTCAGTAAACCGCTATGCTACATTTTTGTCTCTTTTTGTAAAATCATCTGGCTAAACTTACCCACCTGCCTGTCCAGACCAGTATAGATCATTACTAGCTCCCAAGGGGCACAAAGCATTTTAATTATAATTGAGTGAAGGATTCTGTCTCTGCACCCCAAACACTCACGCCTAACTATAGCAAAGCCATTTCTGTGCTAAGTTTATTAATCATTTAACTATTACCTTCAGTGTAGCATTTATTACGTTAAATTTTTAAAAATGTTTATGATTTGTGCATTTGCAGTACATAATTATTCCATTAATCTTGTAGAGTTGGTGCATGTACATAACATGTGAACTAAAACAATTAAAATTTAGCCCTACCTGACTTTGCCTTATGTTTTGGATTATTCTTTGCTTTCTGTTTCATCACCAAAGTTTCTCAAAACTACCTGAGCAACCAGGTAATTTCTTTCTCTGTAAGAGCAGTATGCGGACCAGCAGCAGAAGAATGAAAAAGAAAACTCTATTTGGAAACCAGTGTATAAAATAAGATATACACAGAATGGGAAATGCCACATGTCATGCTGCAGGTCTGACATGCCAGAGTTCATCAAGTTTCTTTGTATCTCTATTCAAATGAAATATCAGAAAGAGACAGAAGAAATCTGACTTTGCAATATTTGAAAAACATTAATGATTAAACTTTTCTGAGATGAATAAATAAATAAATAAATTACTACATGTTTGCAGTACATGCAATCATCTTGGAGCGTGGGTACATATGCATAATACAACTTGGTTCCTTGTTAATCCCCTTCCCTCCCAGCTTTTTTCCTCCTCCTCTAAATCTCCTGTCCCCATTTTTGCTCTCGTTGATATTATTAATCCGAGCTAATGTTTATGACGTACAGGGTTTACGCTCACTGAAGTTATTAGGTTCTTGTACATGGCATATTTTCATTCTTCTCATTTCCCCTTCCCCTCCGCTCTCCTCTCAGCCCTGTTCTCGTTTGAAAGAGATCCATCCTCTTGTCTCCTTCTCACCATCCTTTATTGTGCTCTTTGTGCTTTATCTTAAACACCACACAGTACCTCTCATTTGAGTAAGTCAAAGTACAAACTGTTCCATATTTTAAAAATTCATTATTAAATTCCGATATTATGAATACGGCAGACATATTATCGCACCAAGTCTTTTGAATTGCAGGGTAAAATTTTAAGAATGTCTACTTCACTTGGAAATACAAATGCCCCACGTCATGCTGTCCCTTCTGTAAGAAGAAATGCCTTTATCAACTGTTTCAACCTGGCTAACAATATTGGAAAGTATACCACAAGAATTATTCTACACTGGTGATCTGAGCAAAGAGATAGTTAAAATGTACCTAAAAGGAACATTTTGTGTAAAATAAAAGCCAAAGTGAAATAGACAAGTGAAGACATCTTTGTGAGAAATAAATACGCATCTGAGAGCGCAAAAAGGGGAAGCTGAAAACGCAATCCGTCCGCCAATGAATTAATAGTTGCGGCGGGCTTCTCGTACTCCTTAGTGTGAAATAGCTAATGAACCCAGAACCCAGGAGCACTTTCCCAAACCAGCGCATCAGGACATGCTGGAAATGCATTTGCTTTTCAAAAGGCATTATAAATGAGATGTGGCTGTTCCTTGAAAATCAGCATGTTTTCCTTTTCCTTCTACATTTAGAAGAAATTGTTAGACTTTTTTTTAATCTAGAGAAATAACGGCAACGTGGGAGAGATTAAAGCTACATGTTTTGGGTGTGTGTGTGTGTGTGCATTTTTTTTCCCTTAACTTACATAGGTCTTTATAAGAAGTTTACAATTAATTTGCATTGTAGTTTTCCTCTGTCCGTCACAGCAAACTGACACTTTTAAAAATCACCTCGCCGATGTAAATGGGATCACATGCTCAAATGCTAGCAAGGACCAGGTGAGTGACTATTTAAAGCATTGTGAAGGATAATAGAATGTAACTAGCCGCAGATGACCTCAGTGAGTTACAAGCCAACACACACCACAGTACATCCCCAGTGGTCCATCCTGAGCTCCCTTCTGGTCCCCAACCGTGAGTCCTAGTGAAAGATTCACAACACAAATTGGACCAACCACATTCTCTGCTGGAGTCAGAAAAATGTTAGGAAATATTAGGATGCCCAGACTGTGGAAGAGAAATCATCTGATAAGGCAGCAGCAGCAGCAAAATAATAAGGCCCCAAACTTCAGGAAGTACATCAGTTTTCAATCATCCTTCAATTGCTTAGATGACTCCAGGCGTTCTTCCTGATAAATATTTTTTCATTATTTTTCCCTCAGGCAGCCAGTTGGATTTTATTAATGTGAAAACAAACAGAGCAAAAATAATCTAACAAATGCAACAAGAAAACATTAATTGAGATAGAGAGTCAATATTTTTGTTAAGATCTAAGTCCTTCGAACCAGGAGAAAGGCTAAACTACCAAAGGTGTTTGAAGACGAGAGTAATATTTTTTTTGTTGTCAATGTAAGCTGTTGTGTAAGAGGGTGGATGCCACTGATATTTAGTGTGTCAGGTGGCATTTATAGAAGTTCTTATGATAGAAATATTCTAAAATGAAAGGTACAGTTTTATAAATAATAATCATGCCAAACACCACAAAAATATTGCTATGGTTTCTCAAAGATACCAAATTAATGAAACATGACATATCTAAAATCTATATTAGTTGAGAGTCTAAAATTCCAATCTGAATAGTCCTATAATTTGGTAATTGTGGGATTGACTTTACCATGATGCTTCTGCCAAACATTCTCAAATTGTTTCCTCTCTTCTCTTCCTTCCCCTTCTTCCCTTCCCTTCCCTTCTCTGTCCTTCCTTCTTTCCTTCTTTCCTACCTTTCTCTTCACAAACTGCTTTTGTTCTTGAGGGTTTACAATATATAAGGTACATTAATTAGCCTGAATTTTTGTTTAAAAGAAGGAAAAACATACAGTCTGAGGAATCTTAAACTCAGAAACTTTACTTTATTTCTCATTTATTTTTCAGTTAGCACTTACAGAATAAAATCCTAAATTTACCAGTATTTTTTGTGTTACCACTAGATAGAAAGCTGAAAATTTCTCCACTTTTCTCTAGCATTTATTTTTGGAACTTCATCTAAACATTTTTAAAATGATTTCCAATTGTGATTTAAGTGAATAGTTTAATCACTTTTACCACTACAATGGCAGGGGCTTATTTGGAAAGACAATATTTGTGGGTGTTATTAGATAGGCAGATCAACAGACAGACAGATGTAGAGGCACACACAGAGAGATGTTTTGATTTAAGATTCACGAGAAGCCATGAAGAATGGCCAAAGTTGTACAGAAGAGGTTGTATGTGTTTGGTACTTTACATTGTATGAATGAACTCACTGGTAAAGCTGAGCCAAGCAAGAGTTGTATTTTTTTAGCCTCATTTCTTTTTTTTTAATTTTTTAAAATTTATTGTAGTTGTACATTTTAGAGAGATATAATAATAGCATTTCATCATAGAGAATTTGTGTCTGTACATGGTATGTTACTTCTTTTTTTTTTTTTTTTTTTTTTTTTTTTTGGTGCTGGGGATCGAACTCAGGACCTTGCACTTGCTAGGTCAGCACTCTACCACTTGAGCCTAAATGTCCAACCCCTCTTAGCCTCACTTCATTAATTATTTTTATTCAAATCTAGTGCCTTTCTTTAAATGTACCAAATTCTAAAAAGTTCATTTGTCACTGTTGCAGGACTGATAAGTAAATATATATTTATAGAACACCTGGTACATGCCAGGAAATACCTTTCAATTGCAAGAGATACAGGTCATGGATAAAAGAATAATGATATGACAACCCAAAAGTCAATAGCATTCCTATACACAAACAACAAACCTACCAAAAAAGAAATAACAAAAGATATACCTTTCGCAATTGCACACACACAAAAAAAAAATACCTAGGAATCTATCTAACAAAGGAAGTAAAAGATCTTTACATCGAAAATTACAGTACTCAAAAAAAGAAAATTGAAAGGGATATCAGAAAATGGAAAGATATCCCATGTTCCTGGGTAGGAAGAACCAACATAGTGAAAATGGCTATACTTCCTAAATTACTATACAGATTTAATGCCATTCCAATCAAGATACCACCAACATACTTCAAAGAATTAGAAAGGACAATCATGAATTTCATCTGGAACCAGAAGAGACCCAGAATACCAAAAACAATCCTAAGCAACAGGGGAAAGGCAGGGGGCATCACAGTCCCCAATCTAAAACTATACTATAAAGCTACAGTGATAAAAACAGCATGGTATTGGCAAAAAGACAGACCTGAGGATCAACGGAATAGAATGGAGGATACAGAAACAACTCCAAACACACTTAAATACCTCATCTTAGACAAAGGAGCCAAACACCCTCACTGGAAGAAAGCCTCTTTAACAAATGGTGCTGGACAAATTGGCTTGCCACATGCCGAAAACTAAAACTAGATACATGTCTCTCAGCATGTACTAAACTAAGATCAAAGTGGGTCAAAGATTCATTAAAACAGAAACACTAAATTTACTGGGGAATATAATAGGAAGAACCCTCGAAGACATAAGGGTTGGGAAAAAATTTATGGACAGAACCCAGACTGCATGGGAAATAATACAAAGAATCAGTGCTTGGGACCACATGCTATTAAAAAGCTTTTGCACAGCAAAAGAAATCAACAATAGAGCTGGACGAAAAGCCATTGAATGGGAAAAAATTTTTGTTAGCTATCCATCAGACAAAGGTCTAACATCTAGAATATATAAAGAACTCAAAAAAAAAATTAAACCTCCCAAATTTAAAGACCCAATCCAAAAATGGGCAAATGAAGTGAATAAACATTCTCAGACGAAGAAATAAAAATGGCAAATAAATATATGGAAGTGTTCAACATCACTAGTCATTCAAGAGATGCAAATCAAAACGACATTAAGATTCCATCTCACTCCAGAAAGAATCGCGTCTATGAAAAAAATCAACCAACAACAAATACTGGAGGGGCTGTGGGGAGAAAGGAACTCTCCTCCACTGTTGGTGGGAATGTAGACTGGTCCAGCCACTGTGGAAATCAATATGGAGATTCCTCAAAAAACTAGAACTAGAGGTTCCATTTGATCCAGCTATTCCCCTACAGGGGATCTTCCCAGAAGAATTAAAATCATCATACCACAGAGATATATGCACAACCATGTTTATAGCAACACACTCTGTAATGACTAAGTCTTGGAAGCAGCCTAAATGCCCAACAACTAATGAATGGCTGAAGAAGATGTGGTTTTTCTACATAATGGAGTACTACACTGCCATAAAGAAGGATAAACTAGAGTCATATGGATGTTCCTTGAGAACATATTATTAAGTGAAATAAATCAGACACTCATGAGTACACATAAAATTGTTTCTCTGATATGAGAAACCATAACTGTAAATAAGGACAAAGAGGTGTAATAGATATTATATAAAAGGAAGATAATAGACAAAAGAGAGGAGTACTAGAAAGAGAGAAGGGGGAAAGCAGGAAGGGAAAAAACGGAAAGAAAGGGGAAAGGGAAATCCTGGAGAAATGTGAATAAACCTGCTGTAAACAGGGATGGCGGGAACAGAGGGGAGGGGTGGGGAAGAGGGGGGAGAACCAAGAGACACCATGTACAGGCACAAAACAAACATGATGAATGTGATCATTATATGTACAATGTACCAATACATGTTCTTGGTTAAAAAATAAAAGAAAAAATAATGATATGATATCACAAAGACACCAATGGAGTATTTTAATGTAATTATTAGGAGTTAATAGTTTATTCAAGCAAATCCTGATGTCCCCAAATGTCTTACAGTTCTCTTCATCTTTGTGTTTAGAGTATAGTGTAAATACTTGTTTAAATAACTGCCACTTATTAGATTGTAAAGTACCCAGAAGAATCAATGTCTCTCAGCTTTGTATCTCCACACCTAAGAATCTTGTGTGGCTTAGAGAAGGTAGTTAATTAATGTTTGTGAATGAAAGCATAAAAAACCATTCTAAGTCATTTCTGTAATCAACTTTCCTTTGGATTCACTGATTTTCAAGATTTTCTGCTGTGTGTGGGCAGGAGGTCTGGTAACTCTGCTGGGCAATTCTTTCACTATGAAGGAAGAAAGCAAAAATTTAACTTTCCATTCTTTGATTGATTAATGGGAGCCACTAATGCACTGGGCAGGGCGGGGTGGTGTTGCTAGGATTGCAACCAGGGCCTTTGCACTGAGCCACACCCCATTCCTTTTGATTTTTTTTTTCCCATTTGATTTTTTAAAACAAGTTCTCACTAAGTCGCTCAGGTGCACCTAAGGACATTTCATTCTTTGACTTAGCAATATTGACAGTTAGAACTGGTCTTTAATAAATAAATGGAGGAAATTTTATGTCTTAAATTATTTATTGTTGAACTAGATATGAAACTATGAAGAATTCTCAAAAAACCAGAATAAAATCCTGTATCAAGCCTCAAACTGTGTTAACACATTGTACAGAAGATCTCTCCACTTCTAACAGTCACCGCCCCTGCCGGGGTATATTGCTTCTGTGGGATGATGCGTCAGATGGAGGCATCACTTGGGAATAGCAGCAGGTGCACTGTACACAGATAAAGCGGGCTACTTCCCGACTTCGTCGCTTGTAACCTACAGCTAATTGTAATGTGCAGATCTCAGTTCCCTCATTTTTTAATGTTAACGGTTATAGTATTGCTCTCAGTGGCTTTGACTGGTGAAGACTAATGTACTTTGGGGCCTGGCACAAAACCCATGATCACTCCCCCATTGAAATCTGGGCCGTTCCTGCACATCCGATTCTCCTCTACTTTTTAATTCAATGAATATTTATAGAGATCACTCTGATATGTGTTACAGGAGATGTAACTATATAACTGACAGTGGTTCAGGCCTTCTGGAATCTTACTAAGTTGAAGAGAGCAAGCCAGGCACATCGTCTGTAACTTAGAAGGACAAACATGTGGAGTATAATACTCATGCTCAAACACTGTTGTGCAAGGGTGTCGTGGAGGGTGAGATTAATCTGACTTACATAAATCCCCAAAGGTTTCTTTAAGAAAGTGCAGTCTAAAGCTTAGCATGTTATATTAAGCCTTCCCTAACCAGCGCTGTCACTAGGGAAATCGCTGGTCACATTATGACCTCACGTGTGACAGACCCACCTCACTTACCGGATAAAAAAAATCTTTAAGTAACTGAATTTCATCACAGTACTGCATTAGACCATGGCACAGAAAGAGAGAAAGCACAAACTGGGTTGGAGTGGGGGGAAAAACCCTGAAATATGCAACTTGATCATTTGCAGAGTACTTTCTATCTAAAAAATGTACTCTTCTCACTAACTCCAAAAATTGTCTGACAGAACAGCACTTTCACTGGCAAGCACTACAGAGAGGTAGGGATTTTCTTTTTTTTTTTTTTTTTGCTTCCTTTTTTTTTTTGTATTATAGCTGGAAGTCAACTAGTGACTGTTGATTGCTTAAAACTTTTATTTATATGACTTTGAAAAGAATTTTCTATTGTCTAAGTAAATCACTGAAATGTTTCATTGAGGGCATCTAAATGAATTTTCAGCTTCCTGTATAAACTCAGTCAACCATATCAGTTTAATATCAAGACAATTTCTAGAGGGTGCTAGAAATATTAATATTTTCTTTAACAGTGATAATGTCTCACCTTTTGCTGTAGTAAAATGAAGTTAAGCTTTGTAGATTAAAAATGGCAGGCAAATCGTTAACTCCATAAGAAAAACTGAATGGAAAAATCAGAGAATTCAAGTTTTTAATCTATCAAAGTAAACTCTGTAAGATGTTAGAGAAGTGGTCTTGAAAATAAGCAGAATACCAGTCTGTCTTATTATTCGTTGTTTTCCTTCAATGTGCCGTATCTTCTAATTACTTCACTTGGAATTTTTAGAATGTGTCATTGTATATAACCTATTTTATCAACTGAATTTGTTGATTTGTGGACGTGTTTATGATAACAATGATAACCTGAAAGCCATAACCTGGATTTAGAGTCCAGGCCTACTAATACTGGATTATATTAAGTAACCTACATAATTATCCTGACCACAGTTGCCTTATCTTTAAAATTAAAATTAATACCATTTTTGCATGAAAATTTCTAAAACTAATAAGATCCTATATTAAAAGTGTCTTTCAAATATTTAATGAAAGGTATTATCATTGGGACACCACACTTTCAAATTCCTTCAAAGTTTCTATTTCCATACAAATTCATATTAAAACTGACCAAAGATTGCTTAAGCTTGTATTTGAACTTGCCAACTAACATATTCCTCCATTAAGATGAAACCTACCACAAAGGCAATGGGATAATTTCAAAGTGTATCTTTTGAATGTAAACAACACACTGTCAATGAAGCTCTGCTAGCTTAGAGCTCTGGATTAGAAACACCTGCCACCATTTCATGTAGACTTCTTTCACAGTTACGGTCAATTTCTAAAATCTCAGAAAAATAACGAAGGTCTGCCTAAACTGATGGT
The DNA here is from genome assembly GCA_004026905.1 of Hystrix cristata. NCBI lineage: Eukaryota > Metazoa > Chordata > Mammalia > Rodentia > Hystricidae > Hystrix > Hystrix cristata. The sequence goes on from PVJO010028611.1 coordinate 10,071, forward strand.
GGGGTGAGGCAGAAAAAGAGGACTCCTAGGTAGGAATCCAGATACCCTGCTGTCTCCTTGGTTCGTCCTGAGCTCTGATTCAGTCACCCAGAATCTTCCCTCCGTGTTGCCCGCTGTCCCCTCCTCAGTCAGGCTGGGTCGGGGAAAGGATGGCAGAGCACAAAAAGTCATCATCGGCAAAAACGAAATGGTGACAAGGAGGTAAACTTTTCTACCAAGGAGGTAAAATAGAATTCAGTAGCGACAAATCCTAGTCATTCAAATTAATTAATTTAAAATAAGCAGTTAATTTTTTAGAGCTAGAATTGCAGGTTTGATAAAATATTCAGTACCAGTATTATAAACTAGAATATGGGATCATGCCAAGAATTTTAATTTAAATCAAATAGTTCCTCTTTTTTGAACAAGTTAGGCTGAACTAGAACTAAAAAATTGGAATTCAACTAACGTCTGCTCTCTAAGTTCTTCACATCTTCTGAGATGTGGTATATAACTGCCTCACTCCGTAAATTCAGTAGCTTCCCACTTAAAATTCTACTATACTTAATATTCAAAGATTCAGAGGATAATTTCTAGTATTTGTCTCAATGGAATTATTTAAAGGCTTTGATGATAGGAGAAACCACTGAGAGGAAGAGAAAATTAAAGTTTAAATTATGGACATTGTTCATAATCAAAGGGAGATAAGAAAATTTTTCTAGTAGAGAGCGACAACATGCGAACTCTTGTAAGGACAGTTTCAAAATGTAAATATATGCGGCTGCATATGTGATTTCTTTCTTTCATCTCATTAATACAGGATGTAGAAAATAACACTGTGGGAATGTAACAGAAAAAAATCGTCTTGCACAATCTGTGACCTGAGTAATTCTTCTCTCATATTGTTAATTTTTATTTTTGCATATGCAAATTGAATAAGCTTCATTTGTTTGTTTTTTCAGTAAGAGTTTCTTGCATATGTTTTTCTACACCCATGTATGTGAAAATTTAAAAAAAAACATTTTAAATATTTTTCAAATAAAACATTAAGAGAAAGCAAGTTCTACACCCCCATGGAATATGGAAAACAGAAGTTAGCAAGCAAACGCCTATTGCTGGACAATTCTAATAATCTCTGTAATTAGGACATATTTTTGTAATCAATAATATTGACCCTAACTTATTGTAAGATTATAAAGATTTAATAATAATTTTTAATAATAGTACTACCAATACTTGTTACCGAGGTCATTTCTCATACCTGTGAAATAAGCAATGTTTTTAATGAAGGTCATACTTCACACTCAGGAATTCTACATACACCCCACAACCCACCGATAGCCACTGTTCAGGTCAGCGTTATCGCACCAACCTCTCAACCTGTCTCTCTATGACACTTTGTATCTCCCTAGTACACATACGGAAGGAGAGACTTTTACAAAATCCAAAGCTGATCTTCATAACTGCTGGTCAGCATATTTCACAGCTTCTGACAGCACCAGAAGAAAAGGAAATATTCTCAATATCATGCATCGATACTTACGGTCATTGGCTGATTCTTTAGACAACCTAATTTCCTCATATTCACCTTCTAAGCCCAGCTACACTAGCAATATATTATTTTCTTAATGCAAACTTATTTAGATATATAATCAATTTATTATTTTCCTAACGCAAATGTATTCTTAGCCATTGTCCTCCGCATATGCACTTTATATGAAGGATGTGTCTATGATTTTATTTTATCACTGTTTAATCATGAAAGCTGGTTGAACTTTGCTTCACACCTTTTCTGTGTCCATGGAGATGATTCCATAATTTCTTACATCTATCAACACAGTGAATTAGACTTTCAGATTTCCTAATATTGAAACAATCTTAGTATCCATGGAACAGATTCCACCTTAGTCATGGTGTCTACTCTTTTAAGTCAACTATTACATTCTGTTTGTGAGACTACTCAGTATTCCTGCCTTCGTACTCATAATTCAGTTCTGCATATAGCATTGCTGTTTAATGCAATCTTCATCCAGTTTAAGAACCAACTTACTCCTACTTCATAAATCAGGTTTTAGGGTTTTCTTTGTCTATATTCTGGGACAACATATGTCGCGTTAGCATTATCTGACCTATGGCACACGACCTCCATAACTCTCCTGGGTCTGGGATTTTTATCATGAGCTTTATCTACTTCTCTAAATGAAGTAACTTTTTTTTTCTACTTCTCTATGAAAGTCATCTGTTAAATTTTTAAATTTTCTTTTTTAAGCGATCATGGAAACTTTGTGTTAATTAATATAAATGTCCCATGTGACACTTTAAATGTACTATTTATTATCTTTTGCTACTTCTGAGGCTACCTCCATGGCTCCTGGTTCATGTGGCATCACTCAGCAACACAGTTATTATAACCATTCTCCTGGCCTCTGTCCTTATTGTCTACGGTACCTCGTTAATACACTGGTTGGAATTATCCCTTCAAGAGACTAGGCAATTAGGGCTCTCCATGTGTCTCAGAGCGAAAGGCCTGACTGGTCCCTGGGGTGTCTCTTGTCTCCTCTCCTGGAAATGTCACCCCTGCTCATGTTGCTCTATCATACTGAAGACCTCTCTGTTCATTCACAGCTCCTATCGTGCCCTTAAATTAGAAATATTTGCTGTAGTTATTTATTTTTGCTTGATTCATTCTGCATCCTGATATCCATGTTTAAGTGCTTCACCTTCTTCAAGTATTTTTTCAAACTGTTTGTTTCTCTGTAAGGCTTCTTCTATTTACCCTTTTAGTAAAATGGCTCACTCACTCCATTCTTCTACCCACTGGACCCATGTCTTATTTTTTTTTTTACTGCATTTTCATTTTTCAAATATGTAACTGGCCTTCCCGAAGAGGGAAAGTAAAAAGAGTGTTCACTGTGACTTTCTTACTTGATAAATGGAAGTTTCCTCTCTCCTTCAGCACATTCCTGGAGTATAATCAGTGCTCACCTGACTTGTACCAAGTGAAGTTATCCTTTAATAGGCATAAAGCAAGGTGACAAGTGATTCCCCTTCCACAGGTATAGAATATTTGCACATTTGAAATTTTTTTGATTCGTAAGTTTTGTGGTCTTTTTGAGATACTTATCAATTGGTGTTTTCTAGTTATAGTATACTGCATATTTTCAAAGAAAACTTTGCAGACAACATTTAAGTACTGAATGAAATTTTTCTAGCAATTGTAAGGGAGTAAAGGAGTAAGCTTTCAAAACAAATAACTTGTAGAATAGAGTGAAAGTAGTATTTATATTTCGAATCGTTACATAGCCAACAATAATTGGTGTGTGCTTGAGTCAATTTTAAAGACGAAGATATTTTTGCCTTCAAAAGCTAAGTTCTGAGATTGGGGATTTGAAAATCTCCCCAGAAGCTCCTGTAGTTTGTTGTTTATCTCCATATGAGAGATGCAAGCGATTTCTGGCCTATTTTATGGGCTCTAAGACCTATAATATGTGCTGAGGGTATCAGGCTTGGTTTCTCAATACTTTGTGGTGGTTGTACACTAATGCATGGATTTGGTAAAACAGCAACTTTTCTGGTTTAGGACCATTAATTTGAAAACTGTTCTTGTTTGCTTATCTCAATGACAACAAATGACAGTGATAAATGTAGGAAATAAGTCTGGAGGCTTTTTAAAGTACCTAGAATTACTTATTCACTGGATCCTCCACGTGAAACAAAATCTCATAGTTCTTCTCTTAACATCCATTCCAGTCTAGAAACCACAACTTAATCTCTCCCCTCACTGTTAAACTTCGTGGATATGTTAAATACAAAATCATGTGATTAAAGCTACATCACTGAGTCACAGATTCCAAATTTACCTTAAAAGTTAAAAGGTAAATTGATATATAATACTTTCCATGTAAATGTGTTGGTAATTATTGCTGACTTCTTTTTATGCTAAATGCATTTATCTTCTCTAAGTTGACAACACTCCTAAAGTACCAAGTTTAAGAAAAATACTTTGTTATATCGCCCCCCTTAACCAAAATTCTTTGTAATGATAGACTTCTTTAGGCTTGTGTGTTCCTAATCGTATTATGATACACTGTGCATTCCAAAATTTGTCACCTAAAACATGTCTCTGTAAACAAGTAGATTCTACTTAAGAGGACTTTAAAAAAATACTCTTAGCTACAACTTTCTGACAAAATTAAACTTGTTGATTTTGTTTCATGGATTTTACTCCTTTAATTTGGTTTTGTATTTTTCTTGCAAGACTCTTTTTGCTAACGTTCTGCAAGAGTATGATATCTACCAGACAATCTGAACAGTATGTTGAGATGAAAGGTACCATTTTCTATAAGACAGATCGGATATAGTGCCGATTCCCAATATGCAGAGGAAATCACAAAATTTAGCCTTAAGACCTACTGCTCCCACTTCTACTGGTGTAACTGACCTTCTGCATGTTCAACAACTGAGGCCTGGAGACCAAAGCTGGACAAAAAGAGGGAGTTCAGAGGACAGTCAATATTTGGTCTTTGCCTGCCAAGGTCAACCAGGATCTAGGGTTCAGCTGGACCCTTCGGAAAGTGCCCTGCAACTCTGATGAGTCACTCAACCCACCAAGCTGCAGTATTGTTGGACCCCAGAGGATATGGGTCAACCAATACACAGTCTATAAAAGGGGGGGTCGCTTAGAGGGAAATGTCCCCATGTTACCAAGAGAAGCCTTGTGGTCAACCAAGATTGTGACCCATCCTGCAAGTGACATAATTGAAAGAAAAAAAAAAAAAAAAAGATAGCCAAAAGACTCTTCCTAGGCCCAAAAGCAACATCTGAGGAGTCTTGACTGACCTTAATAGTAAAAGCAGGTACTATCATTTTAATTGCCTACTTTATCTAAAACAGCATACAGGATAGTGTAGATAGAGAGTAAGATACTTAAGAACATTAAAAACAAAGGAGACTAACCTTTGTCTACTCCCTCTTAAGATTCAGGAGTATAATGTATGACAGAAGAATGACACAGTTATGACATCTTTCTAGATCCCCATAGAAATGGGGGTGGTAACAATCCTGGGGCCATAGCCTACTCCTCATGAAAAGCATGGTTTATGTTTTGTTCTGAGACAGTGAGGGGCTTAATATCCACTTTGGCTAAAAACTGTGATTCATCACTTGGGTCTACAGGTACCCAGTAAGAAACTAAAAGTGAAAAAAAGCTTGACCTTCCTTTTGTGTCCTTTGTTAGTATAAAACTTTAGGTCAAATCCCTTCTCAGCTCTGTATAAAGGAAGTTAATCATTTAGGGAGTACCTGTCTAAAAGTTGGCAAAACAAGGTTGATTAGCCAGAATTCACATGATCTCATCCCCCTCCAAGACTGAAGGCACGAAGATAAGGCATTTATAGGGACATCCAACTACTCCCAGAAGTCTCCAGCAAGTATCCTAGACCTGTGATCACCTGAATTCCAGGAAAAGCAGAGTTCCACATGGTAGAAACCACCAGAAACAGAGATTTACATCTCTTGAGAATGCTGGGGAGCTGGAATTGGGAGAGACTATGATTTACTGGATCCCAACCCATTGACTGATTCTTAACATTGTCTTTGCAGATGGCTCAGTCTAAACCCCTTCATCAGAGTGTGCCCTCTCTTGCCTTTCGAGCTGGAGAACTTTCCTACTTTTCTTCTTCCCTTTCGTCAAGGGCTGGACTGATCTTGTCAGCTCCTCAAACTAAAGTTACCATTTTTCTCTTATACTTTCTGAGTAAAGCTTTTTCCTGTAATAAATAAATAAATATAATGAAACAAAACAATATCAACAATATTTTAACATGAATAATGGCACTTAATCCTCCCCTTCACTTCCCTTCAGACCTACATAACTAATGTTCAGTCTTCTGGTCCTCGGACAACAGTTCATTCCATGAAAACATCGGCTTTCTCAATATTCCTGGATATCCTGACTTAGCCCCCGTATAAAGAGAGATCTGTTTCTGGAGACCATGACATCTGGTATTGAAAATCCAGACCCATGAATCCACATCCTGTATCTACCATCGAGAATATTTGGTACAATCTTTTCTATCAGTATTCTGAAAAGCTAGCTTTAATTGTTGGTACTCCCAGGAAATCTAACCTCTACAGTGTAATGTGTAGCAGGAGCTTGGAGCAATAAGAAAATAATGCTGACTGCCTATTCAGGGTCAGAAGGGAGGGAAATAGCATCTTTTATTATGTTATAAAACGCTCTATCATGTGGAGCCAGTCAATGGGTACCCTCAGGATAAAAAAGACATTATGAGTAGTAAAGGCATTTGCAAATCTCTCTGACTTTTTATTCTATTTCATGGAGCACATGTTGAGATTTTGAATACTGACAAGTATATTTTCGTTTTAGAAACAAAAATTTTCTTAAAAGTCAATTCGATGACATGTTTTGCTCTATCTTATAGGTAAATTATGAAAAATATGCCATTATCATTTTTAAAATACAAAACAGCTGATATGTATTTACGTTATAATTAGAGTGAAGAAACATTCCATTGTCTTGTTTAGTGAATTGAAATGTGTAAAACTGTATTAGCCTGCGTGGGTTGCCACGACAGAACACTATAGACTGTGACAGAAACAACAGATATAGGGGCTTGAGATTTAGCTCAGTGGTTAAAGTGTTTGCCTTGCAAGCACAAGGACATGAGTTCGATCCCCAGCACCAAAAAAAAAAAAAAAAAAAAAAAAAAAAAAAAAAAAAAAACAACAGATGTATTCATCAGAGTCCTGGCTTCTGGAAACTCCAAATTTCTGCTGATTTCTTTCCTTCTGAGTGTCTTCTCTATGGCTTGTGGATGGCTATGGTCTTGCTATGTTCACATACAATAGAAAAGAAGCTGTCTGTCTCCATTCCTCCTCTCACACACCCTCTTTTCACACCCAGAAGCCCCCGCCCTCATAACTTCATTTAACACTAATTTACTCCCAAAGGCTCCAAATGCCATCAAGTTGCACAGCAATGATTCTACAATGATTCTACATAAGAATTTTGGGAGGACAGAACTCAGTCTATAATATTATGCTTCTGCTACCAAAAAATTCATGTCCTTTTCGTGTACAAAATACATTAATTCTACTCCCTAGGTCTCAAAAGTTTTAGTTTGTTCCTACATCGACTCTGAAATCTAAAGGCTTTTCTAAATATCATATAAACACTGTAGGAGGAGACTCTAGGTATGATTCATCTGGATGGAAAAATTTTCCCCAGCTTTAAGCCTGTGAGTCCAAACAACTTATGCACTTCCCAATACATTAGTGTGACAAAGATCCGGAGGCATTTCCCTTCAGGAAGGGGGAAGAAACAGAAAGAAAGAGTGACAGTTCCCAAGCAATTCCAAAACATAGCAGGGAAAAGTCTACGGTATTTAAAGGCTCAAGAACAATTCTCTTAAATGCAATACTCTGCCTTTAGTACCCACTGGGGGAGCAGTTCCGTCCCTATCTCCCTACAGACACAGATTTTCCCCCCAGGTTTCTGAATAGTGCTTCAGAAACTTGGGTCAGAAGCTGTCTGATCTGCTGACACTGAGCATGGTCCAGATGTTCTCCAAATTATACTTCAGGGTCTTCATTTTTCTTGAACAATAGTGTGCATTTTCCTCCAAATGGTTCTGTAGTATAAGCCTGTAGGATCTAGGATGTCTCTCAGCCTTACTTCATTTAGTCTCACTTTTTATGTCCCCTTTAGTTCAAATTAGCAGTGTCTTTGCAATTGTAATCACATCTCTATCCTGGCTTCTGTTTAAGTGACTAATCAAATAGGTCATCAGTCACATTGTTAGTGTTCTTTTCAGAAAAAAAAAAAA